>JAKWJA010002489.1:27050677-27357597 GCA_027704765.1 Solanum habrochaites | reverse complement strand
CTTCGTCGGAACGTGACACCTGATCCACTGATTCTCATTCAGTTTCAGTTCATCAATCTCGTTACGCCAGGCGTCAATCTTAACAGAGAGGATTCAAGATTAAAGAGTTCAACCGGATCAACATTCTATCCACCACAAATTACCCAAGACACAATGACCAGACAAACCCACACTCAAGACATATAGAAACTTGAGAATCCCACCCAATACATATCAACCGCTATTAAGATGGAGGGCATAAACCATACCCGACGCCACCAAAGAAGCTAATCAGCAGGACGCGCAAGTGCCTTGCTGCCGCTTACGCGGCTCCGGGGCGCGCTCCGGGCGCCCTCTCTTCCGGGGGCTGGTTAGGGTTCCGCCCCCACACTGCCTTTTGTGCTTAGAGCCAGGATCAGAGAAGTCAAGGGAAACGAGGAGAAAGGCCCCCGAGGGAGGGAGGGTACGCGGTGAACCCCCCAAGAAGCACGTAGAACGGACCCCACAAGGGCCAGAAAGTTTAGCAGGAAGGGGCCAAAACACCCCTGACAAACTTGGAGCAGAACCGACCCAGGCGGGTGACGCAGGCGGGGGACGGGCCCCGCGGATCGACGACGGGCCGGCCGGCAGGGCCGGCACAAAGGGCAGAGAGGGAAATTCAGCAACAAAAATTTGGGACTGGTCCGTGCGGACTACGACGGTCCCTGCGGTAGTTCCGATCGCGGAATTCAAGAGGCGCTCCCAATCCCACGCATTTGTAGAGTTAAAGTGTTTTGCGGAACGAGGCCCTTGCTTGTCCTTCGTGACCATCTACAGTCCCGTCGTGACCTATTACGGTACATCGCTCTGTCCTTCACAGACCCAGTGCAGTATAATTTTCCACTATAATTCTACTGCTCGAACCGCTAAACATGTTGTTACACGTTATAAAAGGGTGAGGCTAGTTTTCAGCCGGGGTTGTTATTTGGCTTTTTAGTGATTGATAAATCTTTTGTATTTCGTGTCTTTCATGATCTTTAACTATGTGTGTTTTTTAAAATATTTTCTTTACATTGTTTTAACTTTAATTTACAAAATTTGATCTTTTGGTTTTGGGGATTTCTTTTTTGTATACTCAGTAAGATGTTGATTAACACACTTTTTTTGTTAGCCGGTGGTCTGTGCAATAGAGTTGTCCGTTTTCAAGTTTAGTTATTCTATGTCGGTTTATACTTGAATGTAATATCTCATCACTTGACTTGTTTTAAACAATTTATTGTATGTTATTAAACGTTCTTTTGTGACAATTTGTTCATATGGTTTAACAATTTTTCCTTTTTTCTTTGATTTTTTAATTTGATTTTTAATTCATTACATAACAAATTGCCATTATTGTTAATGGTTTTTCCATGAATATATTTATTATTAAATATATTTTTAACTGTTTGCTAAAAATGCCATAACTAGTAGGATCATCGAAAAGAGAAATGGGATATGTGTTTAGAATGTAATATGGATTGGCATTGCCCCATCAATACAATTTGGTAAATATTTGTCCTCCACTTAAAATATTTTGATTGTTAGTTATAGTGACATCTACTATTTTTTGTTGCTTTCCACCAGTATGTTTTAATTTTTTTTAAAAAAAACATAAAAATCGTATTCATAAAGTGAGGATAAAGTTATTTACGTCTCTTTGTCTCTTACTTAAAGTGAAGAGTAACTTTTTGGGGGAGTCAAATAATATTATCTTTTTAACAATTTTTCCTCCCAAAAAATATTAATTTTATATCATTCCTCATATGACTTGTGATTATTTCATTAATTTTTAAAAATTATTCGATGAAGGATTTGTACCGGGCTAATTCACAACCATGATGTGGCAAGATTTGTACAGACACAACTAGTTTTATATGGCCATTGACAGAGAAACTTATGTCACTACACGAGTAGAGGTGGATGCTATATTTTAATTTAATAGAAGTTCTGACATTACGAAAAAACAACAAACCAATTAGCTTAGTAATAGATGTACAATATAATTTTTATACCCCCTCCGCACTATTTTGTGGTAAAATGTGAACCTTTCTTTGTGGTCCAACATATTGATACAACAAATGGTTCGATTCACTAGCTATGTTTATTTGAGTACTTTTCTGTGTCTTTAAATATATAACCCTTTCATTTTTATAATTTAAAGTTTATATACAAAATTCCATATATCAAGCCCTTTAATTTCGCTATATTATGAGTCCATTAATCAATTGCCAGTACAAAATTGTCTTTAATTATGTTAACCAATAGGAAGAGGTAATTCATTCCTTACATATAAGAGAGAGAACTAATAACATTTCATTATAATATTAATGTTCTTTCACTGCCTTATCCAAATGTAAGGGTCAACACATATCTCAAGTATAGGAGAATTAATGGAGCTTGCGACTTAAATAGATATGCCACTAAACTGAATCCTAAACAGTTAGCTCCTAAGAAATATGCATCTAAATTATATTGTTGACATGCTCATTTATAATTTATCATCCCCCCCTCCTCCTGTTGTTGTTCCTACAATCTCAAGGAGAAATGAGGAATCAATTTCTTCCATAGTATGACTAACACAACTGATGTTGGTGACTAATTTCGAATTACATACCTTCCTCCACCTCTTACTTTTCCAGTACTACTACTCGATATGAGTGTTCATTCGAAAAATGATCATCTCAACAGTACTAGTAGTCAGTTACGTTGGAACAAGTGAGTTTCTCCTTCTCCTAAACTGTCGCGCAACACATCATAGAGGAGGAGCTGATAATGGAGTATCACTGAGCATGTAAGGACTTCTATTCATACAAATATCCTCACAGTGCAAGATTGATTTAATTACCTTTTTCGAAATTTTCAAGCTCTAGTCCCACACTCAATAAATTATCTTCTTTTACTTGACAATATGTCCTCTGATCCTTATACCTGGTGATCAGCCTAAAATTAAGTATTGAACGAAGTTGCATAATATTTTTCACTACACATTTATATGAAATGAAGGAATTTACAGTATCTTTCGACTTATTACGATATAAACATAAGAGTCGGCAATGAACGGTAACACGTATTTGAAAATGGTTCTTATATATGTAACTTATTTATCTCGAATGATGTTGAAAAGGTATGGAGTAAAAGCAATAAAATAGCGTAGTTTACGAGGAATTCGGGCATTCTTCTCTTCAACTTTTAAAATAAAAATGTACGCACAAAAGTCTACCAATTCACACATGAGAAGCATGACTAAAATATGTCAGTACAAGAAATTGTGTGATACTCAAATATAACACTGTAACCATGTCCTAGGATGGAACTAGTTTAAATAATGAAGCCATCTAACATGAACCAAATGAAAAATAAAGCCCTTATAAAACGACAATGGTTGTTTTACACACATTTTGAAAAAAAGTGGTGTCTAGGTAATTTTGTGACACCTTAACTATTACTAATTACTGTTTTTTTTCATCAACATAGACGAAAAAGAACTCGATCACCCATAACCTTTAGAATAATAATCTATGAAATTTCGGGTAGCAATTTAAGCATATAGTCAACATAGGAAGTAAAAATACGTAATTTCACGTATTGCTTGGGTATAGAGTCCACAAACCTTTTTTTAAATATAATTACATATTTTAATATTTTTTAAAGACAAAATAAAGAATTGTTAAAAAAATTTGAAAAAATATTGTGAAAATTTCAATCAAAGAAAAAAATTGTTTGACTATCTAAACAATTTTACTTTCACTAAAATCGGACGAAGAGAAGTATATCTCTTTGGGCGTACCTTGATTGATAATTTTGGTGTCTTGCAAATAAAATTTACTATTATAAGAAAAAGAAGAGATAATCAAACTTTGTGGGTTACAAGGAAATGTAGATAAATCAGAAACTTTGTTTGGGATTACAAGTAAAGGTGTGGGGGTCACTTTATCTAGGTTTTTACTTACACATGCCGGCTAGGTATAATAACATGAAACATTTTATTTGTTGTAATTAATTATTATATGCGAAACTGTTGAGAACATATTAAAAACATAACAATACTAAGCAAATACAAAGTGAAAAACGAGGAGACAGAAATTACCCAATTTAAATAGACAAGACAAAATTATATTTCATTAATAAATACGCGACATAAAAATTACAAAACAAAAAAAGGAAAAGGGAAGGGAGACCGCTAAACACTTTACGGGATCAACTTGATTCTGTTAAAGGAGATACAAAATTATATTCATAGTTAACGGCTCGAGGCAAGTCAATCATCTTCGTAAAACCTCATTACACCTACCCCCACACAAGCATAACGCCCTAAAAGGTGCATAGCGCCCCCGCATAATATCCAAGAGGCATTGACTACTATTTAAACAGGTTTTAGAGTAAAAGAAAATTATATGCTCCTAATAGCCCCCCTAGATACCAAGTCAAACAAATAGGACAGACATTTAACACAGAAATCTCACATTGGCCTCTAAATTTTATTCAACATGCTTTCAAACATACATAATTGTGAAGCGCTCTCATCTAGGTTTGTGTGTGAAAACAAACAAATAACATAGACTAATAAAAGTAATAAAATAATATAACAAGAAGATATTCAAGGCCAATGATTTATTATTTAATATTCAATTGAAACATTATAAATTCATACCGCACGATTTTTTACTGGTTTTAAGTGGTAAAACATTATTCACAATGAGAATTGATTATGATATATTTGGAAACAGGCAGATAGACAATGGCAGAAGGCTTGCATATGACTTTATGTGGCAAATTTAAAGTAGCAGATTAAAAAAAAATCATTATTTTTTCAGATTGGAGGACATTTTATTTATCAGAAAACTTGCATGCAGGCGGTCACACATATGGCATAATTCCTAGATTCGAATTACCACTCCAATTTACATTTTAGAAGTGATTTAACAATGTCAATATCAATATGCAACCTCATATAAACATGATTTATTTTGTAAATAGCGTTCAAGCCTATATGTTGATTCTTATATCCCAAAATATTCTCTTAAGTTATTTTTACAAACTTAATTGTTACATTCTAAACACGATCTTTAAACAAACTAACATGCGGGAAGATTATAAGTTAATAAACAGAGAGTCAAAAGCTTGTAAGATAGGTCCTAGCGTCTAGCATGTAATCTCTTCAATAGTGTAAGCCTCTAGTCTTTTTTATGATGGTTAAAGACTAATCCTAATGAGCAATAGGTACTCTTTAATATAGGCAAGGAGGGGCAATAGTAATATAAGTAGCGAAATATTTATGAATCAATCACATGATTTTTTCCCTTATTTTAAAACAAAATCCGCAATTCGTAACTATTTCTTAAATTTTTTTTGGGCTCAATCAAAACTATTTTACTAAAATATAACACAGTGAGACAGCTATGCAACTTCCATTCATCCAATGAATGATCAATTACATTAAAAAATAAAATCCTAACAAATTTTTACCGGACCCAAGACACGAAATTTATCTAATTAGCACAATACCCATAAAAATCACCTTGGTACAATTCATCAATGTCAAGAGAAATAATAATTATATTAAAGGAAGAAACACAAGTAAGAAGTATTTATACCTTTCTGAACATAATAATATTTACAACAGAAAAGAGAAATATGCGGGGAGGGATCCCATTCTTAAATCTACCTAGACCCTAAATTAATGGTGAATACCACAATCTGCCTATGTAACATCCACGACACTAGATGCACAATTAGCAGATCCATCTAAACGCCGATTCCACAGCGGAACCTTATTGGGAGGTACATAAACGAACAGGACATCCCAATTATAGATCACAGTGAATACTCATCACCCAATACTTGTTGTCCCAATCTTCCTGAACCACGATTCCCCCATCACCTGGATTGTATTAATTTAAAAAATACTAATGTAGTCCACTATCATATTTTTGTGAAGCAGACAATAGCCCTCTCTAAGGATAAAGGGACTCACAAGCATTACCATTGAAGGACACTATACATAGTTCCAACTTTCTATCACCAATAATAAAAAGCGTTTTAACTTAATGACACAATCAAACTAGATTCAATGTTAGGACAAGAGAACTTTACACCCAACCTTCATGGGAATACTTTCACACATTGCAGAGAGCACACAGAAAACAGAATTGCTTAAAATGAGATACAGCATACTTAAAAGAAATATACCTGGGGGGGAAATGCTTCGTTTTAAATATCCGTCTTTAACCAGTTTGAACATTCAAAAGCGTCGCTGAGTTTTTCGCTTGTTTCCTGGTTCGGAGCTGTTTTTGGGGGTTCTGGAAATGAAGAGAGGGAGAAGAGGTCAGCAACTGTTAGCCGCTGGCAGGAGTCGTTTGGTTGCTGGCTTCGCTGCAGTACGCACTGGGGTGCCTTTGTCGCTGCTGTCTTTGCCGTTTGGCTTTGATTTTTGTTCCAGAATTGATGCTGTTGTTGTTGTTTTTTTTTGGCAGCTGGAGCGACGGACCCTGCTCCCATCACCATACGCTTAGTTCTTGTGTTTTGCCAACCGAAGACAGGAAGGAGAGAAAATACCGAGGCCCAGAAGAGTGTTGACCGCCGCGCTCTGTTTTCCATTGCCTTCTACTGTCCTCGCTGGAAAGAGAAAAAGGGAGGAAGAAAAGAGGCGAGGGGAGAGAGAGAGCCGTCGGTTGAGAGAAAAGGTGGGAGAGAGGACGGCTAGAGAGGGAGGAGAGTAAGATTTTATAAAAATGGAAAAGTTAGGGTTTGGGTCTTTTGATATAAAAAAAAGCAAAGAAAGGATGAGTGAATCTGAACCGTTAATTATTAAATAGACGAGGAGCTGACATTCAATATCAAAAGTTTGATGCTCCAGATTATTAGATGAAATATCAAAATCACATTGGATTGGATTTGAATGACCAAACTTGCAATAAAATTTAGCTACAATTGGAATGGAAGAGTGGATATAATTGAAGTACAATTGTAATTAAATAGACTAGAATTGAAGGACATTAGAATAGAATAAACTAGTATTTAAATGATTATGGAGGAAATTAAAGATATAATATCTAATTAAAATACTATATATATTTTAGTAATTTTATACAATTAAACATACTTATATTTTTAAACATTAGAGTAAATAGTTATTTTAACATTTTATTTTAATTTTAAAATATTTTAATAATAATTTTATAAAGTATTCATACTAAAAAAATATAGTTTGGAAAAACCCACTAACATTTAAACTCGAAATGTATTTATAAAAAACGTATTTATTTGAATAATATTTCTAAAATACTAAAAGGTCGAGAATAGGGTGTCAACCAAAAATACAAGAATCACATAAACAAATAAATAAAAATTTTAATCGAAAATAATCTGAACCCTCAAAAAGTTACATTTGAATTAATATTTAAGAAAACATTGGAAAGAACGAAAAAGAAAATAAAAGATTTCAGATCATGAAATGGCAACAACAACTTATTTATCAAAATCATTGTTTTCTTTTTAGAAAATGGAAAACCAAAAATTAAAAAAAAAATCACCTACATCAGTAGTCTGAATAAGTAAGTTTGAAGATACCAACCGCAGACGACATAGATTGACAAAATATTTTGATAACTCCGCCTTAATGAACTGTGAAATAAACATCGAAAAGAACGTAACAAAGAAAATTAGAATCTAGATATGATGAAATCAGAAGAACAATAATTTAATCAACATCCTAAAATAAAAATGAAAAACCCAAAAAATGAAGTTAGATATCCATTTTTCCACATCTATGCAACATCATCAATATTAAGATATCCTTTTCATGTCTTTTACTAAATTCTACATGGCCATAACTAAAATTCCGAGATCGTTCGTTTATCAAAAGTCAAACAAACTTATTGTATGCATTGTTAAAAAAATAAAAATTAATCAAAAAGTGAAACTACAACAAATAAATTTCTTTCCTTAATTGATAAACATTATACATTACATATATTTGCAGGACCAAACCAAATAATATTTAAAAAGATCATATCAACAGCAATAAAACACAATAAAAAGTACCTTGGTTTCTTGATTCTTTATTTAGTGTGCATAAAGGACAAAGAAATAAACTAACAAAAATTTAAAGAAGTTTGAATTTTGTTGGACTATTATAATTTTATTAGTTAATGTGTGAAGAGGTCTTTTGAATTAGAAATATAAATATAATATATCGACAAATTTGTAAGATAATAATTGATAATTTCAACTATTTCTTCCATGAGTTATAAAACACAGAAGATCTGGCGTTTCCTTTTTCTTTTATTTTACATTATTCGAAATGTGTTTAAGTCAACCTGCCTACGATTTCATTAGTTTTATTTAGCATATGCAACTTCCTATCAACACATGTATCATGTAATCTTAGATTGAGGCAAATATATGGTTTCAAGTTTATGAATTTCTATTGTGACTCACTCTAAAAAATAAGACATAATTATCAACAAAAATATCCGTCGGTAAATTTATCAAATTGGTTGATAAGTACAGTTAATTACCCGTTACTAATACAAATCAAAGTGTTGCTAAAAGGCTTGTCGATGTTATACCGACCATTTATAATCGTTGATAAACTTACTTACAAAAAATCTATTGTAACCACCTCAAGATTTTGTCAATAACTTATGAAAATTGACTCTAACCTTTTAGTTGGCAAATTTACCAACAAAAACTTTGGTTGTATCCCGTTAGTATCTTCAATAGAATATATAAAATAGGTTAGTAAATTTGGTTGTTGAATATTTTAAATTTTGTAAGTAACAGTTGGAATATTCAATTAAAAAGAACTTCATAGAATCCGTTAAAAACTTTAGTAACGTACAGAAATGCGGTGGTATATAAATATCTATTTCAAATTCGCTTGGTCATAGGTTAGCAATTCATAAATTTTACTTATGGAATAAAATTACATTAGTAAAAAATATTAAGGTTCTTCATTCTATTATAAGTATATATCAATATAGTAATCTTCTAGAAATTTTTATAGTAGTAGGTATGTTAACTGTTACTTAAATAATATAAAAGGAAATTTAAATAACTTGACAACCCCTCGTCTTTTTATAAAATCCTGACATTTACTAGCAGAAGGTAATTACAATATTTAAAAATTACATATAAGAAATATACAAAAAATGGTTTCGAGAAAACAAAAACAAACAATGGCTTCAATTACATCAAATAACTAATCTTCACTCACAAGAAAAAGAATGACTACTACGAATTACAAGATGTTACAACATAAGATTTGCACTGATGTAATTCTAGAATACGAATGTTAGATTAGAGATTAAGGGTATTTTTTGTATGGAGGAAAATATTTTCTAAAATTGTGTTTTATAATTTTCTCATGTTTGGTTCGGACAAAAGTTCTGAAAGGATTTTCTAACATTATCCTCTAACTTCAAATTACATTTTTTATTAAACACAACAATTTTACAAAATATTTTCAATCCAAAATTTTTATGTTCACTCCGCCTTCCCCTCGACAACGATGATCCCTCCACCCCTCCAAAAAAAATTTAATAGGTTGGTTGTTAAAATAAAAATTCAACTTCAAAATTTTATTTTTTCACCCCTACCCTCGACCCTACACCAACCATCAACCCCCTTCCCCCCAAAACTAAAAAAAAAAGTAAAAAATGAACTTTGTTTTTTTTAAAAAAGTATTTTCGAATTAAAATTTTAATTTTTTTCCCATTACCACTGACCTCTACACCCCACCCCACCTACCTCCCAAAATGTAAATTCGCAATTTGTGGGGTAAAAAAGAATCTCAAATTCCAATGTTATTATCTCCCCACTAGCTCCACCACCAGGCCCCTACTCGAAACAGCAGCCCCCCCCCCCCCCAAAAAAAAAAATATTTTTAAAAAAGGTGGGGCAACTTAAAAGTGGAAGTTATGCACCCATATCCCTCCCTCCTCGCGATAACCCCGCACCCCCCAAGAAAAAAAAATCATTAAGTTTTTTTAAAAAAAATAATTTTTCGACATCAATTTTGGGTTATTTCACCCCCTCCCCCCCACCTTCACCACCCCCCCCCCACAAAAAAAAAAATGATTAAAATTCAATTTTAAAATTTATTTCGATTATAATAAAATAAAAGATATTTCTTAAAAAAATGGGTGTCGGTTCATAAAATTAACATTAAAAAATCATGTACCTAAAAATATTTTTACTCACTAACAAATATGAGAAAAGAAGTTATAAATCTACTTGTTTTCTAGAAAAATATTTTCTAGCAAAATTTTACATGGAAAATATTTTCCTTCAAACCAAACACACCCTAAAACACGTAAGAAAATGGAAACTTTGTGAATCTAAGAGGAGATGACCACGTTCCTGCAGAAAGTGGTAAGAGATTTCGCAAGAGTCTTAGAGAAAGAGTAATATGAAGTGTACACAGTTACAACCAGTTAAGTGTTAGCGGAGTCAACTCCATCTTTGATAGAGTTGACTTCATTTAGAATAGTTTTAACAAAACGAGAGGAATCCGTAGTAGTGTTACCCACCTCAAGCCGAAGGATTCCATATCGATATTCGGAGGCCTTGTGGAGTTTGCAGATCATTTAAAGGGCATCCTATAAACACCCTGTAATGGGATCAAAGACCATCGAGCCTAACCTTAATGGCTCAGCTCCCATGAGGAGCAATGCCTACGAAAGTCGCCAGAGTGTCCCGGACCTAAAGTTCTGACAAGACTCCGTGAGGCCACTTGACGGTTGCCTCCACGATTCTTTACGATCTCGCAAACTCAAGTCAGCCTCACAATTTGGTCGCCTAAGAAAATAAGAAGGAAGACTAATGAGATTGGAAAGAAAGAACTATATTGATAAATTGGCGGCATTGATTTACAAATACAAGGCCTTCTATTATATACTACACTTCTAATGACTAAGAGTAATTAAATGTTACACTATACAAGTCCATAAGTTCATGCAACCAAGGCAGGACTACATTCTAAGAATGTCTAACTTTCCAAAAAGGACTCCTAGATTTATCTAGTCTGCCCCCAAGGATATAGAAGACTTCTAGAATCCTCCCAAAGCCTCTCCAATGCCAAGGATGCGACCCTCCGTCTGCTGCACACATAATCCTGCACCTATGCCCCGTAGTCGCTGGAACTTTGGGCTGCCTGTGCTGCAGTACGCCTGGACATTGGGCCGGTCTTGCCCCCTTGCAGCGCTGCAATGCGCATGGGCAGGGGTGGCGTTCTGCTGATTTGATGGCCGGGAGGTCACACTCTCCCCCACCAAATGATGCGATGAACGCGTCGCATTGCGACACTATCGGTTGTTGAGTTCTGCGGGCGGACTATCACCTAGCTGTACTAGTTCACTCCCTTCGAGACAGCCTTCTTCATCGATGGACCACCTTTCTCGACCCGATATTGCGAACTTCCTCCTTCAACGGAGGCAGGGCTAGGGGTCTCCATCACGGCATAGTTACTGCTCGGAACTCTCTTGCTGCGGAGGCAAGGATTTTTCAGCACCATTGTCACTTTCGAACTTGCAATGGTTGCTGCTACCGTAAACCTTTTTTATTCACGTCGACCCTGTTGATCTTCATGGTTGTCATCGAACCCCCTTTGTCCCTCCGTTGGCCTGCGCCGTTACCATGGGAACGTAAATCCTCCTTTTCCATGATCTCAATTGTTGGGTAAGGGTCGATCACGGCATGGTATTGCTGAAAGAACTGCTGTCCAAGAATAATATCAAAAGATCTCACAGGCAGCAACAACAAAATTGGTTTTCCCCTTGCCAACCGCCTATCGTGATGTCCACCACACTGCGCAACTCCAATTATCGGAATGTTGGATGTTAACAGTTCTGATTTGGAGGTGCTGAAGTATAATGCAACCCCAACCTCGTGCTGCCTTTTTGGCACAAAATTGGCTTCCGCACCCGTGTCGACCAGCACACCGACAACTCCTGCCCATTGATCGTGATTGTATGCATTGAGCGCATGCAACAGACTTCGCGAGCCCCGGAATCTACATGCTATGCTACGTTTGACTGGCTTATCTGCCTTGGCCTCGGCGATGGTTGTTCAATCACAGCTCCAGATAGGCTTAACAAGCCCAACTGCTTAGTCTCCGCGAATTCATCTTCCTCTTGGGTTTCCTTCCTTCCGTTCCCGAAGGATAGCACCATGACTTTTCAGTTAATGGGCATCTTTAGAAACAATGGTGGCCTTTGAATATGAAGCCACCATCCTTGGAATTGGATCCTGTAACGTGTTCGCCACGATCTCCGATTTCTTGTCGTTTTAGAATTGTGAGTGTCCACGCCTTATGAGGTCGCTGTCCTCGCCTGACTCTTGGGTTGTGGCATTGATGATCGCCTTCGCCACTGGTCTTCCCACTGTCATCGTGACTGCCTACCTCGCGTCCTCATCGACAATGAGAGACTCTTCGCCTGAAGTATGTCAAGGCTTCGACCTCCATAATGGCGTCGTCATAGTCTGACTTGTCGCCGCTCAAATCAGTTCGGCACAATTTTGCCAGGCCCATCCATGAAGGTGAGAACAAAAGCGTCATCGTCATGAGGTTGGGGATCTTGAAATGTAAGGGTGGGTGAAACTCCTCACATACGCACGTATGCTGCACTTTTGTTCAACTCCTCAACTTGCGGCTTTGCCTCATAGAAAACGTTGAGGGATAAAGGATTAAAATGCCTTCTTGACTCCACACGGAATGCTCACAGGTGTTCAACGTGCATTGACCCCTTTGCTATGTCAGACTCTTACGCTTCCACCATAGTCTGTTCGTCTCCGATAGAGACAACACAGCAGTTGGTTGACTTAGTCGATCAGTACGAACACGCATACACTTGAATAATTTTCTACAGGCAGGTAAATTATCTACCTCTGAGCGTCACGGACGCCTTTGAAGATAGATGGTATTGGGAGCCTCAACTCTGGCCTCCTTTCACGATCATGTGATGTTGATCCACCAACATCTCTAACTTAATCCTCGAGGGTTTTTACCTTGTATTCAGCGCCCGATTTTCCCAAGGGCTTTCCAGAACTTGGAAACTCCAACGAAGTAGTAATAGTTGCCTTTCATCGCTGCCTCCGGTCTGGCGTACGGGCCTCCACATCCTCCCGGACGCTATTACCTTTCAAGGGCATGCTCCTCAAGGTTTTGAGTTTCTGATACCGTTCAAGCGCCGGCCTCAAATCTCAATGCACGGTCAGCCAATTCTACCCTTGCGACCCACTCCTCTCCGACCGAAACGTCCACGGTCTTCCATGATGTCTTTGTCACTTCGTGCACAATTGGGGGTGGTAAAAATGTCTGCACTCGCTTGTGGGGGATCGGGAAGATGCCTTCGTTAACCTTCTGCGGGCTTCTTCCCCTTTCTGTTTTTCTTCCGCCTTTAGGCGGACGTTGGGGTGATTTTAGAACCGCTACCGATCTCCTTCTTAGTCATTTCCTTACGATGAACCGGGCTCTGATACCACTTGTCACGGACCTTAAAGATTCTGACAGACTCCGTCGGCAGTGACGGTTGCTCAGATTCTTCCCGATCTGCAAATCAAGTCAGCATTACACATTTGGATCGCTAAAGAAAATAAGAAGGAAGGACTAATGGCAGATTTGAAAGAAAGGAACTTATATTGATAAATTGGCGGATGATTACAAATTCAATGGCCTATCTATTAATACTCTATGACTAAGAGTAATATATTAAATGGTACCCACTATACAGAGTCCCTAAGTTCAGCACCCAAGGCATGAATACATTTAAGAATGTCTATACTTCTTCCAAAAGGAATCCTAGATTTCATAGTCTGCCCCACGACTCTAGAAGAATTCAGATCCTCCCCAAGCCTCTCAATGCCAAAGGCTGCTGACCTCCTCTGCTGCACACCTAATCTGCCCTGCCCCTTAGTTGCTGGGACCTTTGGGCTGCCTTCTATGCTTGCAGTCCGCATGGACATGTGGCATGTCTGCTCCATTGCCAGCGCTGCAAGATTGCATGGGCAGGTGGCGTTCTGCCCTGATTGATGGCGGGACGTCACAAGAGATTTTCTAGTAGTCTGGGTGTTGTATAAACCCCCCCCTTAGATTGGACAATAACTCCACTTATTACATTTTCTCGGAAGAAAAACATAAATTCAGTTCGAAAAAATTCAAGTATCATAGTGAGCATCATCAAATTGAGGCTTGAATTAGAGAGCCCCACAAGAGAATCGACAATAATCCTAAAGATAAGCAGTCCATAGGGAAATTTTGCAGTGGAGTATGTATTCGAAAAAATTCAACAACTTATTTTCGGTGACGCAGAGCCCAGTTTATGTTGATCATCTTTAGCAGACAATAAACAACAAATATAAATCTCTTAGAGAATTTTATTAGAGATCCATTTCGTGGATTTGGAGTTGTAGAAACAATGTGGGTGATATTCGATTCGCAAAACCAAAGTGAGAGACGTCAGCTCCAATATTAGCAATAAAAACTCTAGCATCTTCCAATGAGTTTTCAAACATATAATGCCATATATTTGCACGCATGAACGGGTGTATCACCATTAAATTCAGAGCCAAAAACATCTCGAAACATAGAATCATTAATAATGATATGGTGTCTTTTACTAGCAAAAGACAAATCAAATATTTCAAAATACATATAAAGCATTATACAAGAAATGGTTTCCATAATACAACATAAAACAATGGCTTCAATTACATCAAATAACTAATCTCCACCAACAAGAAAAAGAAAGACTTTGGTCCGATGTTATTGATATCTCCGTACAGTAGGATTAAATCATGTAACAAAATGGCCACTTTATGAACCAAAGAGTAGATGATGGAAAGACTCGACATTCGCAGAAAACTTCACGTTTCACTTTTATAGTCAACTTCACTTTTCTTCCTTTTCATAGGCATGCTTGAGTGTTCCTTGAGATCCATAAATCAAAAGATTCATTTTTTTTCTTGATACCTGTTGAACTAGATCTCCTATTTGAATGTTTTTTCTTATATTGTGATTATTACGGCATTGAATGATTGCGAAAAAACAAGTGTACTATATAACACCAAAGTTATTAAACATATATTTAATGTTTTAGAGGCCTTTTATTTGTTTTTTTTTACTTTTTTTAATAATAAAATGTCAACTAGGTGATCGTACTAATTGTATTATACTTATCATACTTCCTAAAATCTATCTTTTTCTAATTTTCAATTTTACAATTTATTTATGCTATATTATAATATCCAAACATGTGTGACATAAACTCAACCATTCAACTTTAAAAGTTTAATACACCTCAACAAACCGATCACTATTTATAGCTAGCAAAAGTTTTGAATTCATGTTTCCTATAATAACCTTACATGTGGAAAGTAGAAAGAGGAGAGACATTTTTTGAATCTTTTAAGAAGCGTTGACTTTACTTTAATCAAAGATCCAGAGGAAACAACCTCTACCATATAGGGATAACGTGTACATACACACTATCATTTTAAGACCCCATTTATAAGATTGCACTTTGTAACGACCTGATTTTCCTCGTTATGTAAAAGCTAATGGAAAAGAATTGAGTCCAGAAAAGATTTCTCAACCTAGTCTAGATTTCGATGAATTGGGAGTCATTATGGTGTGGGGATATGTGGTTAAAATCAGGTGATTTTTTTATGATTTGATTACATGAGAAGTTAGATAAGTCGTTAAGGATCTTGTATAGCTTCACAAAATTGAACTAGGGAAAATAAAACTCCCAAAATCGATCTTAGAGTAAAAGTTATTTTCTGAGTGGCGTTGGGTAGAGGAGTGTTGTCAAATAGTGGTCTTGGAATTAATTAAATAACTCACTATTTCATGCAAGCAACTCTTGTGCTGGATTTGGTGGCTCTGGTGGGGCCGCTATTGCAGGGTGGGTGCCTTGGTGGCGCGCCAAATGCTTCTTAATGTCTTAAATAAACCCTAAAATGACTTTATTATGTAATTGTAAGCTTTTAGAGCTAAGGAACGATCACATACAACTTCTTGAATATTTTCCACCATTCTTTAGGCTAAAGGTAAGATTTTCACCTCCCGAATCAAATTTTTCGATCTGTAGAATTTACTTTCTTGGGTTATTAGCTATGGGGGAAGGTTTTTAATTTAAACCATGGTGCAAAAACCCCTAGTTTGGATACATGATATCAAGGGTTGACCTAAGTTTGACATTATTTTTATGATCCGGGTAATTTGATATTGTTTGATGATCCTTGCATATATTAATTATATGTAGACCAAGACAAGCGGAAAGAATCAGAAAAAATAAGATTCAAATTCCTTAGGGAATTCAAATTTTGATTCGAGGGTAAGGTGATTGTTGTGATCTATGAATGTGGATGTATGTATTACATTCTATTTTTAATTTAATGCATAGATGTGACATTATTGATCACACTGGTTCTAAATAGATAGATGAGGGACATATGAAGAATAACTGTGATTGTATAACTTGCGAGTTGTATTGTGTTTTTTATGTGAGGTGTTGAAGGGAAAAAAAGGGGATTGACACGTTATGCACAACTAACTCAGATAAGATTGCCCTATTTCAACATAAAGATCGGATGAAATTACGACATAGCTAACAAGGATCATATTGCCACATTTCGATATAACTTTTGGATTGTGTATCACGTTACGGTATGATAATTGTTTGTGTTTGTGTGTAATGATTCATCAAATTTGGCTCATTTATGGCCTTATGTTTATGCGAATAGTGTCCTAGATTGTGTGTTTTATCTCAATAACTCCTTATTTTTCAAAGTCTGAAGAACTATTATGATATGACTAGCATGATCTTATTCATTCCTTGAATAGATTAGTATGTCATCAATGAAGACGATAACAAACTTATTAAAATAAGGTCTGAAAACATTATTCATAAGTTCCATGAACATTGTTGTGCATTAGTCAACCCAAATATCATGACCAACAACTCATAATGACCATATGGGGTTCTGAATGTTGTCTTTGGAATATCACATTCCCTTATTCTCAACTAATGGTAGACTGATTTGAGGTCAATTTTTAAGAAACAGGAAGCACCCTGAAGTTGATCGAATAAATCATCAATCCTTAGAAGAAGATACTTGTTCTTGATGGTAACCTTGTTCGATCGATGATAATTTATATACATCCTAAGGGAACCATTTTTCTTCCTCACAAATAATACTGGAGCTCCCCCTGGTGAGACACTTGGTCGAATAAAACTCATATCTAAGAAATCTTTCAACTGCCTTTTAAGCTCATTCAACACTAAAGGTTCCATTCTGTATGGAAGAATAGATATAAGACGAGTATCTGGGAGAATGCCTATAGAAAAATCTATTTCTCTCTTAGGAGGGACTCATGGAAGATCATCTGGAAAGACTTCTGGAAACTCTAGTTCAAGAACTCGTTAACTAATTCATTGGAAAATAGAATTTGACTACTCGAGTTTTACAATCTATTGACGCATAAAAGGCATGAAGCCAATACATACTTAGAATAACATCAAAACTACCATGTCTAACTAAACTGAGTCAGCTATGGTACTATTGTGATTAATGGAAAAGGTACAATCACAATTGACTTTTTGTGCTAGAATAGACTTATCAAAATATGTAGAAACACTGAAGGGCTCAAGAAGTTGCTCATCAATAACATCAAAACTGAAGACTTGGATTATACTAGTGACAACATCTGGCGAATCTTGTTGCTCTTTGTGAGTAGTGATATAGACAAAGATGGTTTCCTCTCTGTCTGCCCCTAAAATAGCTCATTTAGATGCATCTCTATTTGATGAAGCAACTGAAGAAGACTAGGCTCTATTTCCCTCATTACCATTTCTCTATCTGTCCTTAGGATACTCTTCTATAAAATGACCATTCTGCACAGACCTGATGCAACTAGTAGATCCATCAAGACACAGCCCTGAGTGACTCCAACCACACTTAGCACATGTAGGAGCCTTAGTACCCTTTTGTGCCTTACTTCTTTGCGAATGTGCAAGTCTAGCTCTGAATTCTGAGAATACTGACTATTGTACACGCGTTACTTCTTTGCGCAGGTGCGCTAACAGATGATGGAGCAGGTCCTTTCTTCTTCTGTTAGAAAGAAGACTATTCATATAATTCCTTTGTTGCCTGGACTCGTTCCTTATGTCTTAGCCGTCTTATTCTTGAACTTTTCTTCATCCCTCGGCATTTCCTCAACTTATTAGACATGGATCATCTATTAACATCGCAACCATACTTTCCTTACTTGATAGACGAGAAAACCCAGCTACAAACAAGTTCGTTCTATTCCTTATATCAAGAACTATCTATTAGCTTTTCTTAGATCACAGGGGAAAGAATTACCCAAAAAAGCCTCCTCAAATAAATCCCACCTCACAATCAGTTATGCATAAGCACGAATAGTAAGAAACTTTGTAGAGATAAACTCAAACGCACGAGATGAGTATGAAAGAAGTGAAGGAATTTCCTAAATGTTGCAACAGTTTAATTATAGCAACTGGGGCGCGCACCTATCCAATCCCCTTCACCTACCCCTAGCACCCACCTTTTTCCAATCCCCCCCCCCCCCCCCTAAAATACACCCCCTCTCCCCCCTCCTATCCAACCCCACTCCCCCCAACCCTCCTCCTAACCTCCCCCCCTATTCCACCCACAGCCCCCCCCCCAATCTCTCCCCCCCTCCATCCAATACCCCCCATTCACCTGCACTAAATAGTTAAATAGTACACTACAGACACGACTTCATAGACTCTTAGAGGACTCTTGATCTCTTGGCTATGATACACAAGTATCACGCCTCGAACCTACACCCTGGGTGGAACAGGCACTTTAAAACCATTGCTGGCTTCGAGCGTACCCTTGTCCTGTCTTAGTTACTCGACGAAAGACTAAAACATTAAAGATAAAACCCATGAAAATAACTTTAAGGTAATAACTTCAATGAAAACTTATGTCTTAGACGTTTACAATGGTAATGAATATGACTAAAAAACTAAAATAGTACGTCTATGAAGCCTCTAAAACAAACGATGATGTTGGGATAGGACCCATAATCATCCTAACAACTGAACACTAGAAAGCAAGGGATAAAATATGTCCTCGGAACTGTAAGAAGGATCACCAACTTACTCTCACTTATTCACTGGATCAATGGTGCGCCACATGCCGACCCTAGTTACCTACTTATGCCTTATAATACGATGTAGTTTAACTGGTATAAGGACATTGAATATACAAGTATACAAGTACAAGTTGGAATGCTAAATAATACGTAAGCTTGAAAGGAAAATCTGAAGAACTTACCTGGCTCAACTCAACTCTACAACACTAAACAAATTTCAATATAAAAAAATTTAAAAACAAGTGCAATATAAGGAAATAGGTTTAAAACACCGATGTCAACTTTGTGCGGTCTGCAAAGTAAAATTAAACTTTGAGATGTAGGTAAACATACAAAGAACAAGATTATATAAAATACATTTAATTATGTGGGAGGTCCTCCAAACCGAAACCATCACTTTAAGAGTATGTTTTGATACATTTGTTTTGTTCTCACGTGATAGGCGTCGTCATAGACTTCTGGACATTAGTATTGAAAACTGAACTACTAAGTTATCCCGAAACCTATACTAGAAAACACTAAAGGAATCATAAAAAAAGTATGATCCTTTTCTACCCATGGTGGCTACATGGTTTATGGTGTCTCGGAGTTTTCTGAACTCTCCCTCATATAGGAGCTCAATACTACTCCCAAATTATACTCGCCATTTATGTTTAAAAACATAAATAATTTTTGTGGCTAGATATAATTGCTCAAAACTTAGGTCAATTTTAGTTTCCCCTCTTCCTTAATTGTGTAAAAATTTACTCTTTATTGAAAACTAGCTTTAAGGCTCTTTTGGAACCAGATTTCCCTCTTAACTAAAAAACTAGCTCAAAGTCTCTTTTTGAAATCAAAGTTTCATTTATTGTTCAATATTTTAAAATTTTTGGGAATACTTAGTCCCCTTATACTACTTTGAAGAACTAAAATTCAGACTGAACTCTTTTGCTCTTTACTTATCTGAACTTTATGTCTTACAAAAGTTTAAAGAATTACAAAACGGCAGTCTTAGAAAAGACCTAAAAAGTTCCTGACTGCTCTGATTTTCCTTGAATTTGAAGGTATGCATTAAATAATGTAGGTTATGATGATTTCATATAGTTTAGAAGTCATTTAAAGTACTCGGATCATTAGAAGATTTTAATATAATTTAGAAGGCTTTAAAACGGATGTGGTCTTGACACGCACGAAACAATTGGTGGAAAAAAACGACTGCGGCTCATTCTAGCCGCAGTTGCCAACCCTAATGTTTATAGGCCCCATTTAGATGCGCTGCAGGCGCGCTGCCCAGGACCTCTGACGCAGATTGGGCGCGCCGCGCCTTACATTTTTCACGTGTGCCTGTCAAATTTTTCCTATTGTTTTTCTGACCTTCAATCATTTTAATTCAATTCCTCTTCTCCAATTCACTTTAAATTCATGTACCCACATAATATACACAAAGATCTAACCAAATTAAATCAAGAAACATCACTTTTACATCAAGAAACTTCTAAATCTCAACTCATGTTCAAGAACAAAAGAAATTCAAGAACAACTAACAAGAACATTTAAATTCAAATATTTCTAGAACTAATTCATGCTGAATCAAACATGATTGACACGTGGGTGAAAAAAACTAACGTTATGGAAAGCTCACATACCTTTGTTGGGATCACCCCAGATGAAATCCACAAGTTAAACTTCGACGATCTTGACGAATCTTTAATGCCTTTCTCCTTTCTTCTCTTTTCTCCTCTTCTTTTTTCTTCTCTCAAAACCCTAAATCTTTTTATAAAAGTGTAAGATGATATAATTCATCTTAGACCCCTAGTTAATTACCAAAAACAAAATAAATTAGTACGGTAATGAAAGGACCAAACTACCCCTTCAAAATCTGAATTGACTTTCTTTCTTCCAGCAACCCAACTTCAAAGAGCATAAGTCAATCATAGGAACTCAGAATTGCACAAACTCGGCTGAGTTAAAAATATAATTCCATGAGCTTTCCAACCTGATACGATCAAATTACACTTCCCCAATAAAAGTATAAGCGGTAGTATCAGGTAAAGACACAATACTAGGCTGGGGTGATCCCAACGAGAGGAAAATGGTTACACTTAACTTCAATAACAATTGTTTTTTTTAAACTTTTTCTCTATTTAGTCAGTCCTTTTCAGAAAATGGTAATTAAAGGGGTGGTTTTGTCAAAAACAAATGTATTTCAATATTGCTAAATCAAACAAATAACAGGAGTAAAGGTTTGGTTTGGTATCAAGTTGTGAGAAAAACTAGGGCGTAAGTGTTCCCCATAGGTTCTTAACGCCGCATTCCTAGATATAACAATTCTACTTTAGTGTTTTGCATGCAAAGTGATAAGTTAGGTATCTCTAAATCTTTGGTCTAACATTTGGAGAATTTCACCCCGTACCTTGATATGCCTACGTATGTATAAGTTACTAACTCTTTCCTATACTTCATATTAAGCATAGTATTCGATGTATGACTTAGTTATTACTTCGCACCAATCGAGACTAGCCTATTAGATAGTATACTAATAATCTATGTTGATAATTATTTTCCTATTAAATACATCCTTGGTCCGGCAAGTGGAAATAAGGCGAGTTCTAACCTGTGCACTCGTTAAAAATACTTCTAAGCGAAAGAATTATCAACGCATGCGCTAACCTATTCGAGAACTGTTATTAAGCTAGGTTTACGGTGTTAATCACCCATGGTTCCCACAACCCTAGTTGTGGATTTTGTTACCCATGCATAGAACAACACAATTCATGGTTGATAAACCATAAATCTTGAACCTACTTTGAGAAATTCAAGGAAATCTAGAAATTCAACTTGAAACCACAAAAACACTTGAAAATCAAATCCAAAAATTTGAATTAACGCCAAAGTTGCAAAAACAAATCTCCAAGAACAAAACTAAAAAATTAGTAATAGAATCCAACCCCAAAAATGAAGTTTTGCACCCTATTTATAAAAACATTGTCCTAAGTTAAAAGGAATTCTAATAAGAAAAGTTGCCCAAAAAAATGTGATTTCAATCTAAGAGCCCCACAGAAGGCCCGTCGTTCAAACGATGGACCGTTGACTGGCTCCGTATGTCCAGACTTAGAATCTTTTTTAGCTTTTAACTTGCATCTTCTCTGATCCAATCGACGGAGCAACAGAACGGTCCGTCGACTCACATACGGTGCATCGATGCTTCTCGTCGTTCCATACTTAGCTTTTTTTCTACGTTGGGTAGTGGGACTTTCTCTGATCTAATTGACAATTTAACAAGACGGTATGTCTATTAATTTACGGACATCGATAACTTCCATAGCAACTGCGTTTACTTGGTTCGAATTCCACGATTGCTCCAGATGCCTGAACCTTCTATCGAGGTCACCATCTATGGTCTGTCGATGGGGCCTTGTGGGTCACCTTCTGCACTAAATCTCCACAAACCTTCTGGCGGTTTTGGTTTTGGACACCTTTCCTGCCCAAAACAAAGATAACAAAACATTAGAATTACTGCAAAAAGCTCAACCACACATAATCTTAAGGAAAAAAGAATGAGAAAGTATGTGAAACCAAGGTACCGTAAAACCCTCAACTTAAATTTGTTGTTTGTCTCAAGGACGTACTATGAGTCAACACAAAACTTTGGACAAAGTATCCTCTTTTAATGCGTTTTCAATCACATGGTATCAATCCAACTTGTTCGGTGCTTTAGTCATGCTTTTCTGTTAGGCTGATAAGCTACTATTGATGGGGGAGACAGACCTGACCCGACTCACCATGTACTGACACCTATTACTCTTTTGTCGCTCGCAATGGTACCAACTTTCCAATACTAAACTAGTGCCTGACACTTCAAAAGATTATACTCGTTTTTCGCACATGATTTTTACCTTTGAGTAAAAGATCAGTATTCAACACTCACGCTAAAAAAAAGTCCCACCTCAGTGTAGTTATTTGTAAGTTCACCACATTAGACTCTTACCATCACGATTAGGACTTTCTGGCTGGTAACGTAGGCCAGGGTCAGGGTAGGGATGGTACATCTGGGTACATTTAGTGGACTCTGTTGTCCTCCTTGCATTACGGCTAAGTGTCACCTACCTCTTCATTACCGTATTATGCCATACGGTTCTTTTCTTTTCAGTTGTATTGGTTTCCCTTTTTTTTAATCTTTATGAAAGTACTCTTACTTCTTTTTGTTCAACTCTTTCTTCTTTTTTAATTCATTTAGATTGACTTGAGTCACCTATTATTGATCACTTTTCTTTTCTTTTCCACATTACACTTTCATACCACTTTTGGTACCATCATAATAGCCACCCTCAACTTTTGGATTTTCCCTAAGTCAATAACTATACATATTACCAGGGTGTATACGGCCAAAGACGAGGTAGTTTCTATAGTTAGCCACCTCAAATTAGGAGTTTGACCTTAAGTCGAGGTCACATTTCCAAGGAGTACCAGGGGAACACATTATCAACAGGGAAGGTGAGTGCGTAGAAAAGACCCCCCAAGGTATATCTATCAGGGTCCAACGTATTTGTATTAAAAAAGGATAACACTTTAATTTAGTTCCTTTACATTAGGACTAGATGTTCGCTAATGTTGAACAATGGCCTATTGGATCCTTTAAGTTGTTCTAATATAGCATTCCTTTGCAGGATTAACCGGGCAAGTTTAGATAGGTACAGCAGGGGAACACGCAAATTTCATCAACACTCTTGACACCTCGTACCCTTCAGATTTGTAGGACACCTAGCTTGAGTGTAATATGAGGGCCTGCAGTGGGTGCATCTCTATGTCATGTTAGAGCCAACAAATTCAAATTCTTTCTACCTATTAAGTAGCTATTTCTCTAGAACGAGATATCATGCAGGGTATCCATAATGCTTCATATTTCATTTTCATACTTGTACAAGTTACGACCACATGCGGTTCAGAAACAGAAAGTAATCAGTCTCTTGGGAAAAGCACATAGGACAAGAAAACCCCTAAGCGAGGATCGTTGATTTGGGCTCCTCAACTTCACCCTAAAACTCACTTTCCATTTACCCCACCCTAACAAAAAAAAATGCAATTTTCCCCAATGTATAAAAAATATAAAGATAGGGTGGTAGGTGAAGCAAAACTGAGGCTCATAGCGCCGACGATCAATAAGCATAGAGGTCCGGTTTCCTGAAACCCCCAGTCTCTATAGTAGGGACACCCTCAGTGGTGCCCACATCAATATCTGCACCCTCAGTGGTGCTCCTCTTAATAGCCTCAAGTCTTGAACTAGATACACAACAGCCAAATCTTGAGCCCTCATCTGACGGGTCTCCTCATCAATAAACGAGGCTCTCCTCTCTACCGTAAGATTTGTTCCCTCCTTTTTCCTCGCATGGGAATCCTCTCCATCAGTGGTGCTACTAGAACAGTGCCTCTTGGCATGATCACGTGACTCAATCAATGCAGTGGGTGCAGTGAAGAGGGCAACATGTACTGTGTCCTCCGCTAGCTCGACGGTTGCAGTCTCGGGCTCAGGTGCCCTCATCTCCAGTATGCTGTCAAAATCTGCCCATAGACGCGCCACAACCTCCTAAAGAGTAGTCAAATCAATGTTGGTGGCTGGGCGTGCTAGAACTCACAGCTCAAATGCATCTAGGCGATGGTGGACCGCCTCAATCTTCCGCTCTGTCTACTGATCCACCTTATTGTCAATCCGGTCCTCAACCTCGGGAGTTGATTTTTGCATCCAAGGATGCATTTGATAAAGCAAGGTGTCCATCTTGGCCTCTAGCTTCTGGACACTAGTAATCGGGAACAATGCTACTGATGGTGGAGTAGACCAGTAGGAACTAGGTGTCCTATTAGTGCCAGGGGTAGACTCGTCCGGGGTGGTATTCGTGGGCTCTGAAGTGGCAGGATAATCTCCTTGGGATAACTCTATCGTATCCGCTAATTTCTCACTCAGCGGCTGCAAATAAACTATGGGCCCACACCAAGGTACCGCCACATTGGCCTCATCCATAATGAGACCTATATCCATAATCTCGCTTGGAGTACTGAAAACATCACAGTGCCAAAAGGGCACGCCAGGATCCCTGCATAAGTGAAAAATCATACAGGAAAACGGGTAAGTAGTAGACGTATTAAAAGCCCTCTCATGTATCACGGAGATAAACAACCTCACGAAGTTGATCTCCAACTCGGCTACCATTGCTACTACCATGAACGCTCTATCCCAAGTAAGGATATTATCGGCTACCATGAGGGATAGGCGGTGGCGGATTAACAGAAAGAAGAAATTGGCTGTAAAAATGAGGTCGGCCTTCTTGATTAGGTCTCTAGGGTCCAACACCCAGTCTTTTCCCTCATTGTTAATTGAGAGTTGTTGTGCAATCCACCTCCTGGTGGACTCTATCTGATCACTGCTCCGCTGAAACTAGAAACTCTTGACCAAATCCCATCTGTAATCGAATTCAGGAGTAAGGGGAACCCTTGCTGCATCAATGGACACATCGTACAGGAAGCGACGGATGGAGGTTGAAGAAATGTTCACCCGGCAACCTCGAACTAGAACCTGAGTGAATGGGTCCTGTTTTGACAAATTTCGCCACAAAGGAGGCGTAGAACTCGCGAACAACCTCCTCGCTATATGCCTCTAGACTAGGAGCCATCAAGTCAAATCTGTGGCGGGTAAACAAGATATGCATCTCACGGACTACATGAAGACTCCCTGTAAGAACTTTCCGCTCGACTGCCACAAATCGAATCATCACTATCTTTTCGTTCAACGTCTTGGAGTCCCTATAGATCTGATACTGACCAACCATGCACCACTAGTTGGGCTCATCAGGAACCTGTGCAGGGACCTCATGTTGGGGTGCCGGAGCAGACTCCAAACTCTGGGCATCATCAGAGGAGGTATGGAGGGCAGGAACATTTGGGAGAGTGGCTCCAAGTGAGTCAGAATCGAAGGTAGTGTCCTCATTCGACACCTTCTGGGGGCGCCCCGAGTGACTCTAGCAGCTGGTGTGCGTCGGACGCCACCTTCAGGGTGCCTGGGGATATGTATTCTGAATCCCACTGATTGTCAAAACTGCCGATTAGTCGACGTGATGGTGCCACGGACTTGGACCTACCCCTAGAATAGTTGATGTTTTGTTTGGGGGCCATAGGTACCTGAAAAAAATTTGTTTGTCTTATTGCAATCATCCTACACAAGCAAAACAAAAAAAATTAACCTTGAAACACAAAGCACAGGACGTTGTAAAATTGCAATAATGGGAGATTGTCACAATCGACGGACCCTCGATGAATCGATGATCCATCAATGGTGTCCGTTGTTGTACACTTAGGAAATTTTTGTAGTTCTCATTCCCCGCCCTCTCAATTAGAAACGACTAACGTCCAAAATGGCCCGTTGTTCAATCGACGAACCGTACTCCACTTCCATCGTCTAACACGTAGACGAATTCTTAATTTCTCACAAATGAGAGTTTCAGTCGAAACAATGGACGTGCAAAACATCATGTCGATGAATCGACGGACCTTAGTCCACTTTCGTCATTTGAAAGTTCAGCATATTGAGGGTGTAGGCATCGACGGACTCCATCGACGATTACTCGATCAACAGACGGTCTATAGACGGGGTCTCGTGCTGTTGGTGAGAGACAGGTTTCAAGACTTTGTTTTTTTTTAATAAAAAACACATTATGAAAACTTTAGGCACATCATAGGTCTACCCAACATGTAATAACAAGTATAAGAACAATTCTTCATCCTTATGGTGTCGATTTTGCTAGTTTCAATCTCAAATTCTATGATGCTTGTAAACCCTAAGTCGGAATGTCAACTTTCAGTTCAATTTTACGCAGACTACACTCTCAACCCATTCACTTCTATCATCAAAGAGGGGAAATAGTACCTGAATTTAAAACATTAATATGCCAATTTCTTACCCAATGTCAAGGACCCATTACATTAATTTGGCATTTTTGTGTTCCAAATAGCAAAATGAACGAGAAGAATTGGGCCAAGGGAATTGAAATACCTGAAATCAGTAGTGGAGTGATTGAGTTGGTGATCTTCTCAACAACCAACTTACGTGCCTACCTTCGAACACTAACCGGAGAAAACAAGTGAGACTGAGTAGAATTTGGGGAGGGTAGGGTTTCGGGATTTTGTGAGAGTTTGGAATTGGGAATAAAATGGAAGGGAGAGATATGGGGAGTTAATGGAATAGGAAGGGAATAAGGGGAGGTAAACGGTTGGAAGGGAATTCGAAAAGATCTTTGGAGGTTAACTGAAAGGTTTCTTTTTAATACAACCGGTCCAGTTGGGTCGGGTCACTAGTTCTTTAAACTAGTGATACCTCGTCGACGGTATGGTCCGCAAGTAAGTTGATGGACTCTTAACTCGACCATAGATTGCATACAGACTTGGAAAAATTTGAAGACATACCTAGGATCTACGGACACTATTGACGGTCTGTGATTGAACGACTTCCCGTCAGTTGGTCCGTAGATCTATGCAGTAGACCAATTTCTGCAGAATTCTTGGGTTTGGTCTCTACACATTGAACACCTATTAAGATATTATTTTTGTGTTTTATTGGAAACTTTGTAGACACAAACCCTAAACTACTCTCTAGCCAACATACAAAAAACGATGAGTAAAAAAAAGAATGAAACAAGGGAATGCAATTATTTCTACAAAGAAAAGAAAAATCTATTGTTGGCTAGAAGATACACCTTGGGTTGCCCCCAAGAAGAGCTTGATTAAACGTCGCAGAATGACGCATGATCCTTGATTACTCATACTTCATCAAGGATATATTCTTCAACCACTTCATGGAAACTCTCTGCATACCCTAGGTAGATCTTGAGTCTTTGCCCATTGACTGTGAACTTTGCACTCTCCTTGTTCTCCAACTCAACCACTCCATGGGGGAACACTCTAGTGATAAGGAATGGCCCAGTTCACTTAGACTTGAGTTTGTCCGGAAACAAGCGTAGCTTAGAGTTGAATAGAAGCACCAAGTCCCCAACCGCAAATTCTGGCTTTTCAATCTCTTGGTCATGGTACTGGTCATGGTACTTCTCTTTGTAGATGGATGAACTTTCTATGATTTAAGGCGAAACTCATCAAGCTCATTAAACCCATTAAGACTCTGCTTCACTGCTTCATTCCAATTAATCTTCAGTTTCTTTATAGCCCGGATGGACTTGTGCTCTAACACAACTGGAAAGTGACAAGCCTTCCCATATACAAGTTGGTACGGAGACATACCTATGGGGGTCTTGTATGCATTCCAATAGGCCTAAAGAGCATCATCAAGCCTCCCTGACCAATCAGTTATATTAGCATTCACCGTTTTCGACAGGATCTTCTTTTTGCTAGTGGCACCTAAACTTTCCCATAGTCTTGGAGGGACAGAGTGCGACATGTGGCGACCCATATTTCTCCAATAGCACCTTTGAAAAAACTTATTGCAAAAGTGAGATCCCCATCACGATAATGTCGATTAGGGCTTGTTGCCAAATCTGAGAAAGATCAGAAAGATGTTCGTTTTCAGAACACGTGACACTTTCCCTCATTGTGGAAAGTGCTTGGTCTTCACCAATTTGAAACATAGGCCACCCGCATAGTATATATTTCATTCCCATGAGAAACTCACAAAAGGTTATCCCATAAAAAATTCCCCACCCAAGCCCCATACATCAAACAAATCAATAACTAGAATGGGATTTAAAGGGATCTCTTGTCTCTTCTGTCTCTTTGGCACCTATGACATGACTTGGCGAACTCATGAGCATCTTGGTTAATAGTTGACCAATAGTACCCACACTACAAAATCTAGTGGGTGGTCCGGATACCACTATCATGCCCACCCACACGTCTCCAAAACACTTAGCATCTCAACTTCCGGCAGGCAACGACGAATAATCCCATCAGCAATACTCCGGTATAAGTAAGGCTCATCGCAAAAGAACCTTTTTCATCTAATGGAAGGACAAGTCCGATGGTAATATATCATGTTTTTTGTTTTTTAAAGTAGATAATTCGCAAAAGCGGCAAAACATGGAATCAAATCATGAGGAGAAGCGGCCAATACATGCTTCATCAGGGAAGGATTCATCAATTGCAACCTTTCACCAAACTCTTTGCATTAGATTCATCCTCCCCCAATCGGACCAGTGATAGGAAACTGATTTTCAGTCCCCATGTGATATCTTTCACCTCGAAACAAATCTTGCATAGTACTATCCATCTAATAAACCTTGGTTTCGCAGCTTTCTTTGCCATCAAATACCTAAAAGTGGAGGGTCAGTATGCACTTTGCTATCGTTTCCAAGAAAATAGGAACGAAGTTTTCGAAAGCAAATTACCACCGCAAGGAACTATTGTTTCGGTCACAATATAATTCTTTTCTGCTCATTCGGTCTTACGTGCATAATAGATGGGGTAAAGGATTTATCCCTTCATTTATCCCAATACAAACACAGAGCAACCCACTAGCATCACACATCACCTCAAAAGGTTTAACCAATGGGAAATATTATAGGCGAAGGCACCAATTATCCTTTAACCTCCAAACACCTTCAGAAGGATCATTAAAATTGATTTACATTCGGTATTAAGTAACTTGCACAGAGGATGTGTAATCTGAGAATCCTTGAAAAAACCTTTAGTAGAGACCAGCCATATCCCAAAAAATTCTCACACCTTTTATTACAGAGTGAGTGGAGGAAGGTCTCTCTATAACCTTAACTTTTGCGGATCCACCTTATCCAATCTTGAGATGCGTGCCCTGTTATTACCTTCTTTCACCATAAAGTGACATTTTTCCCAATTAAGCAAATATTGCAATCTTCTCATCTTTTGAGAACCTCGGCCAAGTGACTCAAATAACAATCAAAGGACGTCGCCCCTACTACTTAAAAGGTCATCCATGAACACCTTAATAGTGTCCTCCCCATAGCAGGAGATATCGACATCATACATCTCTTGGAAGTGGTCGGGTGCATTACATAACCCAAAAGGCATCTCTGAAATTTCGACCCTACCATACATGCAGTAAAGGTGGTTTCTCTTGATCCTCGGGGCCAATAGAGATTTGATGTAACCCAAATAAACCATCAAGAAAACAATACCATCCGTTTCCTGCGAGTCTATCTAACATTTGATCAATGAAGGGCATCGGGAAATAGTCCTTCTCTGTCCATGAATTTAGGTTCCGGTAATCCATAGAAACTCTCCATATAGTCATCGACCTCATTGGTACAAGCTCATTCATCTCATTGGGAACTACTGTCATTCCCACCTTTTTGGGCACACACTAAATAAGTCATACCCAACTACTATCTACAGTAGATATATGACTCCGATATCTAACCACTTAATATCTCATTCTTTACTACCTCTTGTATAGGTGGATTCAAATGTCTCTGGTGCTCAATACTTGGCTTGTGATCGGGCATGAGTTGGATTTTATATGAACAACAATACTGGCGTTGGCGACCCAATAATGTTCTTGCCAATCGCTCAAAACAATGCTCATTGAAACCTCCTTCGAACATTCTACAAATTCTCACCGTTCCACATTCAAATTCGATGGACTGGAATGATACCGGGAAAAAAGTGTCACTCTCTCCCAAAAATAAATACCTTAGGTGACTGGTGGTAGAAGGACTTAAGCTCTACTTTTGGAGCCTCTTAAAAAGGCATGGTTCAAAGGTGGAGACTTGCGAGCTTCATATCTACCCAATTTCTTGGTTTTTTGACGAAGTTCCACCGTTCAAGTGCCGCAATCAAAGACCCATACTCTTCAACACCATCACCCTCAAAATTCATGATCACTGTTGTTAGTGCCTCAACAGCAAGGGGCACTTCAATTTGTACCTCTGACGTACTCTCAACCCTATAGGATATAATAGATATTGTTTGGAGCTCACCACTCTACTTCATGGACCTACAAATGTTCAAAGATGCCTCTTTATTGTTCAACCTTAACTTCATATGCCCTTTTTCCATATCAACCAAGGTGTGACCAGTAGCAAGGAATGGCCTCGCAAAAATAATAGGCACCTCAAAATCCACCTCAAAGTCAAGAATCACAAAATCATCTAGAAATATAAACGACTCCACCTTCACTAGCACATCATGGAGTATCCCAATAGTCCTCTTCACTGTTCGATCTGTATCAGTAACCGCATTGCAGTGGGCTTTGGGTCACTCAAACCCAATTTATTATAAATGGAGAGAGGCATGAGATTTATACTTCCACCTAGATCACATAGTGCTTTAGCAAGTTGTAACAAATCGATGGTACATAGAATAGTGAAAGCGCCCGAATATTCTTTATTCTGCACAAGTGACCTTGTAGCAATAACACTACAATTCTGCATTCGATCTCATCCTTAAAACTTACCGATTTATTCTCTGTAACCATATCCTTCATGAACTTGGAATACATGGGCATTTGCTTTAAATGTTCTATCAAAGGGATATTGATGGAAAGATATTTCAACATACTGATAAAACACCGATATTTACAATCCTCAGTCTTCTTCACCAGTCTCTGAGGGAATAGTGGTGGTGGTCTAGGAATGGGGTTCACTTTGTTGGGGTTTACCCCAACTTCTTTCACCGTTTGTCCACCAGTTTCACCACTAGTTCCATACCTCTTCACTCTGTCTCCAAACATTTTTACCAAGACGGCATATGGGATCAATGCATTGATTACATACTCGAGAGTAGTGATTTTCCAGGCAATGTCCATCATTTTTGGATTTTGAATGGTTATTGCTAGAAGAGTGATCGGTAGTCGTGGGTTCACAGTAGTGGATTAATTGGCCATTTAAACTAAAAGATGATTAATAGAGACCGCATTTCTTTCAACCTTTTTCCTGACATTAGCCAAATCACCTCTCAATTACTTGGTGTGCTCATCACTAGCATAAAACTTCCTCATCATCTTCTGCAACATTTTTTCAACTTGTGCCATACTACCTCCACCATCCCTAGGAGCAACTTCCCGATTTTGAGGTTGAACATAGGTCTCACTTCGATCGTTTCTATTACCATAATTACCCCGATTGAAGTTGTTGTCGCGGTTATAGTTTCCATCTCGAACATAATGGCCCTATCTTTTGTATTTCCCATAGTTTCGACCTTGATTTCCTTGACTTTGGCACCAATTCTCCTGATTGGAGCCTTGGGCGTTTGGTCGGAAACCCCCCGTCTAATCATTCACTGCATAAGTATCCTCTTTATAATAGTACTCATTTGCTGGCGGTGGTGGTTTAGTCAATTAATTCACCACATTTACTTTCTCTGCACCTCCAATGACATTCAATACCAACCCAAGCTCAGTTCTCATTTGAACTATTTCTTCATGAATCTCATCTGTGTCCGAATTATGTGTAGCTTGCACTGCAAAAGTGTTTCTCCAGTGTCCGACTTCCTAGTACTCCAAGCCTTATTGCTGCGAGAGATTTTTTCAACTTGCTGTGCAATCTCTGCATATGTACCCTCACCATAAGAACCACCTGTAATAGTATCAAACATTGCCTTATTATTATCATCTTGTCCCTGATAGAAGTACTCTTTTAACGACTCATAATCAATGCGGTGGTTTGGGACACCTCTCATGTAAGCAGTAAATCTATCCCAATATCTACTCTTAACTCCCCATGTAGTGCTACAAAGTTGTTCAATCTATCTTTGTTGTTGAGCTTTTTGGACACCGGGTAGTACCGTTCTAGGAACACATCCCTCAACTGATCCCAAGTATAGATAGAATTATAGGGCAACCCAGTAAACCATATTGCGGCCTCTCCTGTCAGTGAAAGAGGAAACACTGCCAACCTAATGACATTCATATACAAGTCTGGCGCCCCTACACAAATTTTTCACACCGACCTCGGTTTGGTGGTGTGAGCATGTGGATCCTTAGATGGTAGCCCTGAAAACAAACCTCTTATGTTGAGCATCTGTATCAATCTACTAGTTACCATGAATGTGTGACCCTGCGGTACAGGAGGTAGGACAAGAGGGCCCACAGAATAATGATGTGAGTCTCCTGATGAGCTAATGTTGCCCCTTATAACACCCATGCTTGAGGCGTGGGATAAGAGGAGACAAGCACTCCGTAAAGCCTCATCACCCGATTTTCTTGCTGAAAACCACTAATTATGACGCATCAAACGGTGGTTGGGGCTGGCGATTGATCCTATCACCAAGATTAGCTGGGTTCGTTGTCTCTGTAGTAGATTATCATTTTCGAGGAGGTAGGTTCAGTTAAGGATCGAATGATTTATTGGTCTCCTCGACCTCCAGTACTTGATATACACTAGAGCCTAGCCTGTGAAAGAAACAAAGACATCAGAAAAAAGTAAATTAGGAAATTGTTGACTAAATTCAATAGGTTAGTAAAGTAAATCTAAAATCACCGTGCCGGCAACGGCCACCAAATGGGATACGCTCAAATTACACTTCCCTAAAGGAATTATAAGCGATCGTATCAAGTAAATAAAGAACCAATATTAGGTTGGGGTGTTGATCCCACGAAGAAATGGTTTACGGACTAACTTCAACATACACTTACTTCTATTTAGTCAAGTCTTTTCCGAATACGGGTAATTAAAGGGGTTGGGGGTTTGTGAAACAAAAGTATTTCAATATTGCTAAATCAAACAAATAACACGAATAAAATTTTGGTGTTTATCAAGTTGTGATAGAAACTAGGGCGCACGTAGATTCATCATGCCATATTCCTAGCTATAATAATTCTTCCCCAGTGTTTTTCAGCAAAGTGATAAGTAATATCTCTAAATCCTGTGGTCTCGAACATTTAGAGAGTTTCGCCCCGTTACCTTGGTAGGTCTACGTGGTCTAAGTTACTAACCCTTTACCTACTTCATATTAAGCATTGTATTCATGTATGGATTAGTTATTACTTCGCACCCATCGGGGACTAGCCTATTAGATAGTATCACTAAACTATGTTGATAATTCTTTTCTGATTAAACTACTATGGTCCAACAAGTAAAATAAGGGGAGTTCTAAACGTGTGCATCGTTAACGAGACTTCAAAGCAAAAGAATTATCACTGATGCAATAACTATTCGAGAATTGTTATTTAAGTTGTTTACGGTGTTTAATCACCCAGGTTCCCACAACCTTGTGTGGATTTAGTTACCCATGATAGAAGCAACACAAGTGGGTGATAAAAAATATAAATATGAACTACTTTGAGAAATTCGAAGAAAACCAGAAATTCAACTTGAAACACAAAATCACATGAAAATCAAATAAAAAAATTGAACTTAATGTAAAAGTTGCAAAAAAACAAATCTCCAAGAAACAAATAAGAAAGTAGAGATAGAATCCAACCCCCAAAAATGAAAAAAATGAGATTTTACACCCTATTTATAACAAATGGTCCTCAATTTCCTCATGCATTCATGATCATTAAAAACTGATTCTCAAATATATGACTTAGCTCAACTTAAGAAAGAAAACCAAGATTGTTGCAATCCACCCACCGACTAATAATCTATCCTAATTTAATATTTTGAGACTTTTTTGACCTCTCCATGCTTGATAATAAATAGTTTTTTCTTTTAATCTTTCTGGTTTACGCTTTACCATCTCTTACACAACTTTCATGATACAAAGAAGTGTCTGGAAAATAGAGATTTTTTAGTGGCTATCACCTCTACCAGTCTCAGATGATAGTTTCAATGATGTTTGAGCTGCAAATGACCTTGATTAATTATTGATGGTATGTGTGTTTTACTATTTAGGATATTTTGAAAATAAGCATTTTTAGTTTGGGTACTTGAAAATTATTTTTAAACATCTCATAATGCGTTCATTTATGTTACATGATTACTCTTTGTAAATTTTTTTGTGTTTGTGTGAGGGTCCATATATATTCCAATTAAATATATATGTTATATTTTGTACGGCTATTCACCAATCTAGCAAAGTTGGGATTAAGGCATCTTAGTTGTTGTTCTTTACTATGCTACTGTTGTTTAGTATAGTGAGAATCAGTTCGAGTTTCACCTAAAACTATGTAAATGGGTAGACAATAGCCAGTAAATGTTTGCTCATTTGTACAACTTTCTGTTTAGTTTAATACATCATTGATCATACTATATTTATATAGGAATGAAATCGGCAGAAAAATATTTTTTTTTTTTTTCTTTCTTTTTTTTTTTAGCCTAGGGTGTGAACTACAACAGGAAATGAGAATGGCACTTCCCTTCTCACTACCTAGATTTAATTGTTTTTAATAGATTCATTTCACTTTGATTCAAACAAAATTTCTTTCCCACTTCATATAATAATTTGACTTGTACTTCATATGGTAATAAGTTATACTAATTTATGACACATTGTAGATATAGTTTGACATGTACATTGACTAGGATTAGAAAGTTAGTTTTCATAGCAAAAAGAAGACGAGATTAGTATTTTTGAATGGGCTAATATATTCGAACCTGTTTGTAGTACATTTAAGTAGTACTAAGAAGATGTAAAAGAGTGTACATATGTCACTCAAGAATCGACAAGACATAATTTATTTTGTATGCTTTTGAAAAAAAAATTTCTTCTCTATTTGTTAATGAAAATAAAAACGAATACTTACACAAGTGATTCATGCGGATCCAAGTATCTTAACTTAATTAGAATACAGAAAGTGAAATGATACATAGCTATATAATCCTTCTAATAATCTATCCTAGTTATAGTTAAAGTACATTTATCCTTTACAGGACCCATCCAGTTAAGCAGATTGTACCGAACAATGTTCAAATTACTTCTCCAGATTCTTGTGGCCTGACCTGGTGGTAGAAGTTAGTCGAGGACATACACTATCTGATCATGAGAGCTCATATACTTAACTATAAGAGCCTTGTCTTAGATCTTCTCAATTAAACAATTGAAATCTATTTCCAGGTTCTTTATTCCTGAGTGGAATATTGGATTTGAAGTTAGCTAGGTGGAACTAAGCTTGTAACACCAAAGGATAGGTGCGGGCAAAGCAAGAAGGCAAGCAATCTCGTCAAGGCCCATTTCAAGACATGGGAGTTTAGCACAGGCAAGTGCTTTACTGTTTGATCCAGCATTTGAGCAAGACACATCCTTTTTCATTCTATATGACCAAACGATCAAATGAGAATGATGATACATTGAAAAATCAGTAGTGGATTTGCGATCATTAAGGGAGCCACCCTGTTCAGCATCACTATAACTATGTAAAACTAGTAAGGATTTTTCTGGTAAAGAGAAGACCATGTGAGGGAGTGACTTTGATATATCGATGTATTTTTTTCACTTCCATCACAGTGAGAATCCAATGGAAAATGCATGAACTGTGATACTTTGTTAACTGAGTAGGTGATGTCAGGCCTTGTAAATGTTAAATACTGCAGGGCACCGATAATGCTTTGAAAAAAGGTCTAAAAATTAAAGGGTTGACCATTAGAGTAGAATATTCTACTTGAAGATGAAGCTGGAGTACCCACTGAGCTGCAAGACTCTATTTGACCACGTTTAAGTATCTCAGAGAAGTTCTATTGCTAGCACAAATTCAAGCCGCGGGGTGTCCAGGTTTCCTTAATACTTAAAAATAATGAAAGTTTTTCCAGATTTTTGCTTGAAATTATTTTATGATCGTACACTTTAGCTATACGATATTTCCCCTCACCTAGATATGTGATTTAAAATAAATCAAACAATCCATAATGCAAATAAAACAATAAACTATCTGCCTTTGAGCACTTGAAACCTAAGAAGATTACATCATAATTTTAACATTTATTCCACATACAAGGGGCTTGTTTAAGGCCATAGAGTGATTGTTTGATTTAGCACACATTATCTTGTCGTGTAGGATCAAAAAATCCCGAAGGTTGGGACACATAGACAACTTCATCCAAATGTCTATCAAAAAAGGCATTGGAAATGTCTAACTGTGTGATAAGCCAACACCAAGAAATGGCTAGTTACAATAGTAGTTGAATAGTGGAATGCATAACTACATGTCTGAATTTATCAATATAGTCAATAACTAGTATTTGATGATAACACTTGGCTACAAGTTTCAACTTTTACCGATCTACTGATCCATTTGGCTATACCATATAGCATTATAGAACATAGAAGAAAAATTAACTGCCAAGTTCAATTTTGTTGTTACGTGTCTTAGTATATTTTTTGAATAGGTCAGAGACTTCATTTGATTATTAGGAGATTAATTTTCTTTTAGTCATTATCCTACAAGTTATAGTTGTTCTTATTTTATTTGTATGTTAGTAGTCTTTTAGCAGTCCACGTTTTGTTTTAGTGTTACTGCCTGTCTACTTATTTAATCTGATTGAAGTTCAATAAAAAATCATTCTTCAAATTTTGATTCATCTTGTTGTTTCACTTTATTAGTATCGTTGGTATCAGAGCACTACTTCTTAAGGGACTTGTGTGAGACTTGCGAGGTTGTTTTCTGAGTGTTTATAAAAAATGGAGAATGGAAAATATTTTTTCTGCTATTATTAGTTTAAAATGGAGAAAACTATCAAGCCTGGGAAGTGAAATTGAAAGTTTATTTGCAGGCTCATGATTTGTGGCTGTCGAGGAATACTAAAAAATGCATCCTCTACCAGGGAATCCAACTATGGTTTAGATTAGAACACACAAGGAAAAGAAGACAGGAAAATCTAGAGCTAAATCATATGTCTTTTCTACAGCTTCTTCCAACATATTCAGTAGAATAATGACATGTAACTCAGCTAAAGCAATTTGGTATTTCCTGAAGATAGAGTAAGAGGGAAATGAAAGAATTAGTGGAATGAATTAGTGAAGTTGAGTAGAGATTTTGAAACGGAGTGTATGACAAGTAGAAAACGTTAGGATTATTACAGTTAGGTGCTTAGGATTGCCCAATATAAGGTAAGGGATACGTGGGAAAATGAATTCCCATATATCTAGTACAAAAAGATACTTGTAACTTTACCTAAGAGATATGACACAACTATTCCTTCATTTGAAAATAAAAAAGATATGTTGAAGCATAGATTGAAAGAGTTATTGAGTGCCCTACTAGCAGTAGAACAACAAAGAATGATAAGGCATAAGGGATACATTGAGGGATTCCTGCAAGCGAAGTTGCAGTTCAGTTCAACTGCCAATGGAAACAAAGGAAAAGGAAAGAAAGGAAATCATGGAAAATATGAAGCGACAACAAGTACATATGGTGTTTCAGCAACTAATGTAACACCCTATATTCTAGAAGAGAGACAGGACCAGAAAATTCAATCCTGAAGTGGATGGTGCTACAACGGGTGACAATATGAACGTAGGTTTACCAACAGACCTAGTAAGTAGTGGTTTGCCACTGCAACTCTTCGTCCTAGAAACCCCAGATTTTTAGCCAATTGCGATCCAGTAGAACTCCAGAAACATAGGTGGAACCCGTTAATGGTCAAGTCGATGTTAGATTATAGAAGTTCCATGCTTTGAAGCTAGTCGACAACTGACCAAGATGGACTGTTGATGCGACCAGGATTCATGGACTAGTTCTATCAGTTTGCCCCGACAGCTTGTAAGGAAGCCATGTTTTTGTATTTTCCCTATGCGTTGGACACCTAAACCACATCGTTTTGGTTAGTTTTAGCCTAGTAACTTAATTAAAACATACCTAAGTCAACTCATTCTTTAAATTCATCCTAGTTTACAGAAAAGAAGGAGAAAGAGTCAACTAACCCTCTCCAAGAACGCATAAAGGTTTTTTCAAGTTCAAGCCCCAAAATCAAAAGATTTCTTTATGAATTTTGTCACCAGGCATGTGGAATATAAGAAGTGGATTAGTTTCACTCATTAGGTTCCAAGAATTAAGTAGGATTCTTGATTCTCTAACAAATGTTTAGACTTAGGGTTTCTAGATTTTTAGATTATTTTTGTGATTTTGCATTTAGACTAAATGAAATAAAATTATCAAGTTTTTGAGTGATCGTTTCGTAGTTCTATGCATGAAACTCAGAACGCTAGATGTGTAGAGTCGTTTAGTTGTTGATTACACATGCCCTTGTTAAGACTGTTTCATTATTATTTTTGTATTTTTTATTAGCATTCTTGTATGTTAAGTTATTCAGTATTACAGAAATTCAACTATAATGTGTTACATAGATAATTACTTGCGAGTATACTTAATACCGAGTGGACAAAATGTTAGTAGCCCTCATAGTCCCAAAACTATGTGCCCCTTTAGGATAAGACCTATATGTTTGGTAACAGACTTTGTGAGCACGTCATTGACGCCTTTATATCCCTGCATAAGGATCATAGGACCCCTGGTCCTCTCAAACGCGAGACACATTTACCCCCCACAACTAGCAGCTCATGGTTACTATATCTGGTTAACCGAGAGATTCTACACGTAATATGTGAGATGCATTTGACCAGGCTTATTACAATTACAATTTAATATTGTCAATCTCAACATGTGTATTTTACAACTTAGTCATTGCATTATGTTTAGTTCATATTTACTATCTTCAGTGTATTTTAGTATTTCCATGATATTTAGATTTTATCATTGCTCTTATTACTTTATTCAATTATGTATATGTTGTTCAGTTTTATTCTTGCATGGTCACTATTCTTTCAAGCATTAACACATACTTTTCACTACATCTTCTCGTGATGTAGGTTCTGGTCCTCAACATTCGTATCATATATAGATTGGTTCCCGATCTTATGTTCAGTAGAATCAGTGTTGAGTCCTCAAATTTTGAGGATTATTGACATGTTATCGTTCTACTTTTAGACTTTGGTTTATGTTTTTGCTACAAGTTAGTTGGGGGCATGTCCCATGTTCTTTAGTTAGATAGAGGCTTTTATTACAATATACTTAGATTCAGTTTTAGTTTGATATATTCAAGTGTGTCATTAAAGTATCAAGTTTTATTCCATTTAACTTAGAATGCGGCCAATCAAATCATTTACTTTATATTCATGTGTTTCGCCCAAAGAAATATCCCATTTTAGTTATCTTAGTAAGCTTATGATATTTTAGCTTGGGTTCAATCATGATTCTAGGTCACATGTTTATGCATAGGGGGTAGTCTTGGGGTGGGAAAAACTTCATATCAGAGCACTAGGTAAATGAGTCATAGGATGTCCTAAATGCCATACTATGTAAAGTCCATTCCTTATGATGTGCTGAAAGCTTATACCACGATATATGAGCGAGGAGCTATCAAAACTATTTCTAGGAAATAACTTACACTTTTTGTTATTCTGCTCTGCATTGATGATATTATTTCTAACTCGACATTATGTGTGTTCAGATCATTCCTCCTCAAAGAGATTACCCAATGGATTGATTAATGCCCTGCGCGACTTGCAGAACACAACTCTCTAAAAAAATCATGAAGTTCCAAATGCCAAAGTTTCCAGACGCATGATCAATTACTAGGACTAGTGTCAGCCAACTCGAAAATCAGCTGTTGATAGTTGTAATATCAAGTGCAGTGCGCTGGACCAGTTGCAGTTAGGGTCCGCAATTTTTTTAGGATCAACCCACTTGTGTTTCTATGTTGTTTGAAGATATTAATATCTCTAGGATCATGAATCATGCTCAATAGGTTGAGGGAGATAAGCTAAGAGAACAATCTAAGAATACCAAAAATGCTAGGATAAGCAACAATGAGTACTCTTGGAATAAATAGGGTGGTGGAAATCACTCACAGATTCAACAAAAATCTTCATCCCCAACACATTCATAAACTAGTGTTCCAACCTTTACGTATCGACAAGATCATAAAGGTAGTTCTTCAGTCTCCAAGTTTAACGGGAGGCTTTCAGTTAATAAGACTACCCCACTGTCCAAGTGTGAGGAAAAACCTTTGACAGGCAAGATGTCTGTAAGAAAAGATTAGATGTTTTCGAGTGCGTGTGGACAGACTGAATTCAACAAGTGTGAATTGATTTCCATTTTTCTAAATAAGGATAGGGAGGTAACAATTATATTGCTCAATCTATAACTTCAACAACACCAGCAGGTCGCCCGGCCCAACAAGATACTTCAATTAGTATAGTCTCCCAAAATGTCACCTCCATAGATTTTGTAAAGTTACAAATGGTGGTCTCTCATATAATTATAGCAATGGATTTTGTTACATTCTTGTTATACCTCAGTTGATTGTATAATTAGGATTGAATGTTTTCAGTTTCCAGATGGACCAATCATAGAAATGAAGGGTAGTGGCATAGTTCATAGGGGTCGATTTATTTCGTACCTTATGTCAAAATACGATCTCTAAGTGTTGTATCTATCATCTAGTTTTGGTTAAGGATTCGAAATCCAAAACGGTAACTCTCGAGTAAATTTTGCAGTCAATGAGTTCTGATAAGAATTTCCAGAAATCATCCCAAAATTCCTTCTAAAAGGGATATCAAATTCAAAATTGATCTCCTTCATGATATAAACCCTATTTCTATTCTTTCTTTCATAATGGTTCCAACTAATATTAAGGAATTGAAAGAGTATCTGAAAGACCTTCTAGATAAGCGCTTCATTAGACATAGTATTTCTCAATGGGGTGCACCAATGTTTTTTATTAAAGAGAAAGATGGTTCTTTTAGAATATGCATTGACTATCGCCAGTTGAAATCCTTTACAAGCAAGAAGAAGTACCCTATCCCTAGGATTGATGGCTTATTAGACAACCTTGATGGTGCTAGTAATTTCTCGAAGATAGACCTTAGATGCAATTATCATAAACTAAGAGTCAGAGGTAGTGACATTTCAAAAATAGATTATAGACCTCGATATGCTCTTTTTGAATATTTATTATGTCATTTAAACTAACCAATGCTCTGAAACTTTCATGGATTTGATGAGCAGAGTGTTCAAGCACTATTTAGACTTATTTTTTCTTTGTCTTTGTTTAAGATATCCTCATTTACTCTAGGAATGAGGAAGAACATGTGACTTATTTGAGGTTTTCCTAAGAAACACTCATAGATTCTCATTTATTCTCTATACTTGACAAATGTGAATTTTGGTTTCAATTATTCTTTTTCCTTTTTCATATAGGATTTAATAAAGGGATCAGGGTAGATTCTTAGAAAATAGAGGTAGTGAAGCAATGACCCAATGGCCCAGACTTACCTCTCCTAAAAATATTAGAAGTTTCATGTGTTTTGATGGTTATTACAGAAGGTTCATGGAAGGGTTTTCATCTATAGATTCTCCACTGACTAAGTTGACTCAGAAAAAGTATATGTTCAGTTGATAAAGATAATGTGCAATGAAGATCTCTCAAATTAAATAGGTGAACTCATATCGGTGGAACTCTGCTAGAGGTTCAACCTGATTATGAATCTATTAGATGCATCCAGAATTGTCCTAGCTTGTGTGTTAACGATGCAAGGTAAGGTTGTATCATATGGTTAGATATAACTAATGTGCCTGAGAAGAAACTATCAGAATCAGACATAAAGCATGACAATCAGAAGTATGATTACTTTATGCATATTGGAGTTATTGTTTAGTTTTCACGTACACTTTTTCACAAACCATATTAGTCTTCGGTATGTATTCACCAAGAAAAAATTTAATCTTCACTGGAGAAGATGGCTTGAGTTCCTCAAACACTATGATATGAATGTGCTTTACCATCGTGGCAAGGATGATTTAGTACCATATGATCATAGAAGATTATATATGGAGCTAGTGTCATGTAGCCCATATTGAGGAGAAGGGAAAGCAGTAGCAAAAACATGTTCAATGCTGCTCGCTTAGAGTTCAGCCGAATCATGTGACATAAAGTTAATAAAGTTCGAATACTTATTGGTAGTAGAGGTTAGAAAACAGAAAAGGATCCTATTCTTTAGACGTCAAATGAGGTATGTGATGTAGGCGATACGTAGAGTAAGAGATTGAGGGTTTTTTTCTCCAGGGAGGAGATAGTGTGTTTCCCTATCAAGGTCATTTATGGTTCTTCATGTGAGGTAGTTAATACAAAAGATCTTGCAGAATCCATCACTCTAGTTAATCTATCATCCGAGTTGTTGCCAGTCTTGTGGTGCTTTAGGGCGACGTCAGTCCGTCGTACAACTACCTTCATCCACCTAATGGCGTGGGATATGATAACACATAGAAGGTAATTTTGAGTGGCAAAGGTGGATGCCATGGAGTTCATTTTAAGCCGCTGGGGGGGGGACCCCCCGATAGGCATGCAGCAGTATCATTGTATACTAATTTGCAAATATTTAGGGCATTTGTAAGGGCCCTACTCCTGTTCCATATCTACTTTAATCAAATTATAAACAAGCTCTTTCTCTTTTTAAGCATAATTTCTCGAAACTATTGTTCATTACTTAAAAGAAGTAAAACTACTCGAAATATCTATTCTTCACTTAGCAACAAGGTTTTCTTTTCCAGTAAATGCTTTCTCTGGGTTGAATAAATACTAAAAGCCCGGACTCTGAAGAAGGTAATGAAATTCTGATAGTAATCTTTTTTAAAACTCTTTTACTGTTCTTAAAATGATACTCTTTCTTCCATGTAAAAAATGAAACAGTAGAGCCGCGAACAACTTAGTTCCATTATACTCTCTCTCAAGTCTTCTTTACTTCTTAAAAAAATCAAGTTAAAACAATTATAGTTTCATTCTAATATGGATTTTTTTTTTTTCTTTTTTTTTTTTTTTTCAATAGAGAGTTTAATTACTACTCAGATGATACAGTCATGATCATAGAACAATGAACTTAATATCTTCCAACAGAAATTGTATGACACTTCCGATACTATAGAAATAGAATATCAATAAACTATCAACACGACTAGAAAACTCAATTCAATCAATCTCAACAACACTCAAAACATAAGGATAGAATCCTACGTACTCATCTTGGGACAGATAGATGCTAGGGGCCCCGATTTGAAGAGAAGAACCAGTGAAACACTATCATACCTTACATACCTAAAATAACATGTTTTTGGCAAATTAACGAAGCTCAAAGAATATTTTGAAAACTTAGCGTTTTCTCTAGACTTGAAACGTTGCATTCAATGAATGAGAAGTGTTAATAACATAGACAACTAACTAACACTTTCGAAACCATCATATCTTATGTGCTAAACCATCATGCATTTTAGGTTTAGAAATACTGAGTATTAAACAAAGTGTTATGTATACAATTCATAGGAAAAGACCACTAGCTTTAGCAAAATATCTATGAAGCTGCCTTTCCAGAAGTCTTCCAAAAAATTTATTGATCTACACACCGTGAAATACTACATGGGGTAGATCAATGTTGTCAATTAACTTTCGCTAGTTTGACCGAGAGGACGTTACTAAATATGGCAAAAATTACTTCGAACTCGAAAGTTGGAAAACTTTGTTGTATTGGAAAGAGGACTTAAAGACCTTTAATTTTATAGGTCATAGGCCACATAATTCATTATGTTAGACATATATGGACATTCGATTTTCACCTTACATACAAAAGTTGATAGGTGACCTGTATGACCCCCCAGATGGACCAAACAAGCCACCATAGACAGTGTAGGGTATCATCAAGGTGATTCACCACTTGGAAGCCCTGGATGGTTTAATGGGTCATGGGTTCCTAAATGACCATTTAAGTTTAGTGTAGCAATTCGGTGCCAATCGCTCACTTGGGAGTTTTAGCGACTTGACTGTTACCCTTTAGCATTTCCTCAAGTTAGAGGTGTTAGACACAAAAATAATGAATCTTTGAGTAGAGATGCCAAGATTTTATAGAATCTGTTAGGTTCATAAGCTTCGAAAGGTCCTGATGTGCAGACAAAATATATAGCACATTTTTGGAGTTAAGATCCGGTTCAAAAGGCTAGTGTCACTAAGCTGGATTATTTCATCAACACTTATAGCATATGTATTATCATTCATTTGGCGATGGCCCTCTCGTGGAGTTGGTCTAATGTTTGTAGGGGGAATTTATGTATGACCCTACATTGACCTAACCTATCGAAAGCGATGATATTAACTTAACTCCATGTGCTTCAATTAGTTTAGGCATGGTATTGTTCCACCATGATTAGATGGCTACGACAGAGCTCAAGAGATCCACTGTTTAAGTCAATGATCTCGTAGGTAAAGAGATTTATTTATTAGAACTGTTATATTGCTATGAGGCGCACCAATTTTTTAGTGATGAAGAAAGTCAGTTGATAATCAGAATGCTATCAAATTATAGAGGTTGAATATTCGGACGGGAAAATAATATTACCCCGTGCATAGGATTTGAAGCTTCTTATCAACACGTTTTTGGCGGACCAGAGGTCTTGAAGATTGATCCGGAGTGTCTTTACAATATTTGCCAGGATGAGGGAAGCATAAATCATAAGGACCATATTTGGAATAGTATGGACGCTTTAAATTTTCGACGTTTTTTTTTTTTTTTCTGTTGCACTAATGTCATTAGTTTCTTCTTAGAGACATAATGACGCAGTGTTTGGCCGTATGTTGATGGATTTTCTAGATATATATTTTTCATAGATTGTATGCTAGTACGTAGTTTTAAGCTAGTAGTTATCATGAGCAACATTTTAAGGATTGTGATCTGGATTTTGAGATACTAGAGACTTAATGCCAAGTTCTTAAAGTGTGATTTTGGTCAACAGTGTAGCAATATTATGACATGTGGTGTACAAGAGGCAGCGTTGTAGTAGATCTGGAAGCAAGATTGAGGTCAATTAAGTATTGGCCTTGACCATTTTGCGTATCTTATTTAAGTGTTTTATAGCGATAGCGTAGATCTACTAAAAAAGATTAATGGAGGTCGTCTCCACTATTGCAAACACCTTCTATCATTGATTTAAAACCTTGATGTGCCTTTGAGTTTTACTTAGGAGTCGAGAAGTTGAGATTTTGTATTATGGGGAGTGCCTAGACTATTAGCTTCTTCTATTAACACAGAAGTATGAACGAGTTGAGGTTCGGAGGATATCATGGCTCCTAATGTGATTCCATATAAATTATGTTGGGGATTTTGTATTATCGCTACTGAGGCGAGTAAGTGCTAATATGTAGAGGAGGTTAGCCGTTCTTAACTGAGTGAAACTACCCCATCCATGATTGGAGTTTCGCTGGTCGTAGTTATTGCGCTTAAGATCAAGAGGTAGTATATGCATGTAGTTTTTTGTGAGATTTACCATGATAACAAGATTCTTTAGTACACCATCAGTCAGAGGGAACTTTATTCAAGGAAGCATTGCTCGATTGATCTTCTAACGAATTATGACCTCTGTCTTTCTAACATACTAGGGAATGATACAGGAATAATACTGGCTATGCTTGAGCTCGGTCATTAACAGTGAGTTATGCGCGTCATCTAGCACACCTTGTTACTACAGCCTGGAGACATGAGCTATCTACGTTGTAAATGGTAAAATTTGACGTTTCAAATTCACTGTGTGTCTTAGCGTGGGTGTGAGTTCAGTCCTCTGTGCTTGATCACATATGTATCCAACATATGAGGATGAGGTTTTGGTGGCACTTTGAGATTGATTAATATCTAGTAACGCCAGTATATTATCGTACATTCAGATAGCTTTTTGATGTTGTAAGCTATATTATTTCTAGAGAGTTATGGCTTTGATTTAAATGATACTTCATTAGACCCACGTTTCTAGATATTATATCCACTCGGGCATAACAAATACGTATTGTAATTTTAGCCAAGTTAATGTTTGAGTGGTATGAGGAGAGATATTCCTTATCTTTAGCTGCCTTAGTTGCCAGCAGGTTAAGGCTGAGAACTTGAGACCTAGTAGTGAGTTGAAGGTATAACCCATTCCGTAGTGGAAGTGGGATCATATCATCATGGAATTTGTGGCAGGACTTCTCTGGACTTCTAAAAGTGTTGACAATATTCGGGTCATCGTTGATTAATTAACTCAATTAGCACAGTTCTTCTATGTTAAGTCTTAATTTAGCGCCAAGTGGTTATTCTATATTTATATGCATGGGGTTTTCCATCTTCATTGTGAAAGGTATCTAATTTAGGTGGGTGATCTATTACTTCAGCTCTTCGAAGATTCAGAAGATTTAGGAAATCGGGGCCCTTTTTTTTAGCATCCATGATAAATGTAACATTCCAAAAAGTCAAGACCTAATCTAGAGCCTTAGAGGTTCATTTAATGTTTGTTATAATGTTTGAATACCAATAATAGTGTGTATGAATCAATTGGGAAGTTAAGAGCCAATACATCAAGGAACGTCCATAATGTCTAGAAACTAACTAAATTGAACTAGTTGACATCGTTATATTTGGTGAAGTTTTGTAAGGGTCAAATGACGTCTAAAACTTTTAAAAAGTCTTTAAATCGGTAAAATGCAGTATAAAGGGTCTAAAAATTTGATAACGACTTCCCAAGGACCACCCGAAGGGTCATTTAGGAGGACCCCAACATGGGTAGGCAGGCTGCCAAAGAAGCCTGTGCGAAATCAAGAATCAAGGGGATTCTGCGCGACGTGCAGCCCACACGAGGTCCACTTCCTCATTCCACTTTTCAAAAATAAAATTGGGAATCAGCCTCGCGACGCGGAGCCACATCCTGATTTGTAAAAAACATATTTTAAGAATTTTGAATTCATAAAAAGACCCATTTTATTGAGGAGTCTTTTGTGTAATTTAGGGAGCTATTATATATAGCCTAAGGTTTAGTTTTAAGTAAATTTTGACTCACCTAAACCAAATTCCTGAAACAAAACTCAAGACCTCTCATCTCTCTCTACTTTCTCTCTCCCAAAATCCTCCATTGAAGGAAGAATAATGCTTGAAGAAGAAGACCAATTTCTCTAGGATTTCACTTCAATTTTGTGGATTAATCTTCATTAAGGCATAGATTCTTCACTTTTGTCTTTCCCCAATAGATCCTTTCATTGTTGATTTCTAAATTACGTAATTCTATGGGGTTTTCAAATTCTAATGAGTTTTTCTCTAAACTTCAAATTGATGATAAATTGTGATTTCCTATGGATCTTAAGTACTTATATTTGTTGGTTAATGATTGTTAATGGTTAAATTTCATGTATATCAACCATTTACACAACTTCCACCAAACCTGGAAAACTCTGGTTATGTATTGATGGGAAGTTGAGATCTATTGATTGTTAGATTCGTTGTTTCTCTTCTAGGCATTTACGGTTTAATTAGGGTAAGTGTTGGTAAGATTGGATATATTTTTTGTAGAATTACCTTGTTGGACCCTCCCCCTTATCCCCTAACAATAGGTATTGAATGAAGCTACTCGGCGATAGTGATGATGCAATTGATCTAGTTCTTGTGTTTTAATTACTATTGATTGTGATGTTACTAAACCTATATGGATTCATTTGTTGGTGATGGTACGACCATGATGATATTTGAATGAGGATTTGGTAAAGTCTCCATATCCTTACCCTTACTTCAAGTTAAGATTTGCAGTGATGAGGAGTGTTAAATTGAAGTATGTTTTGCGAATGGCCTAAGCCTAAGAAGTGTTGGTATGATGTTGACTGAAAGTGTCTTACTATGTGATTGTGAGATTGATGCTTAAGATGAAATGATTAGGTGGGTTATGAAGTAACATATGTGACTTATTATTGACATATAATGATAAAATGCTAAGCTCCACATATGAGGTTGTAATGAAAGATTGTTCTCATTCAATTCGATTTTGCTAATGAACATGAATATAAAAGGAGATAGATCCTAGACATAACTAAAAAACTATGATAATCCAATTAAGGCCTTAAATAATTGAAAAAGGTGTTATCTTAGCCTTTCAAGTTGATTGCTCTTGGGATCATTACCCCAGGAGTTCCTTTCAAAGTTGATTTCTAAATTACCCAATTCCATCGATTTTCCAATTCTAATGGGTTTTTATCTAAACTTCAAATTGATGATAAATTGTGATTGCCTATTACTAATTAAGTGTAGATTGTTGGTTAATTGATGAAATTTCATGTAGATCATGTCCCTTTCACTAAGTTCCCTAAATCTTGGATCTTGGTTATGAATTGATGGGAATTGAAGAATGTATTGATTGTTAGATTTGTTTTATTTATTTTATTGAATTTATGGATTAATTAGGGTAATGTGTTGGTGAGATTGGATCTAATTCTTGGATAATTCATGTTGACCCTTCTCCCCTAACCCTAGGTTATGAATTGAAGTTAATTGGGATAGTGATGATAAGACCATGATGATGACTTCTGAAGGAGATTTGGTAAGTCTTCATGATCCTATCCTTTACTTTAACTATGATGACTTGTGATTGAGGATGTAGTTCAATTGAATTATTTCTTGTGAATGACCTAAGTAGGTGTTGGTATGATATTGAATTGAAATGTCTTTACTATGTGATAAAGAGATTATGCTTAAGATGAAATGATATAAGGTTAGTTATGAAGTACCTATGTTCCTTATTATGAAATAAAGATGATGAAATTCTAATCTCACATATAAGGGTTGCCATGAAAGGATGTTCTCATGTAATTCCTATTGAGCTAATGACTATTACTATACAAGGATTTATTTTCCTATTGCCTAGACTAAGCTATGATTATTTGTAAAGGCTTCAGACATTTCAAAAGGGACTCTAGCTTAGCACCGAGTGAACTTGTATATGAGGGGTGATGCCTTACCAAGGAGGGAAGGTAGTGTTCACCATACTCCTCACAGGGTGGATAGCCTCGTAGTGGAAAATGGTCACAAAGTGATATTTGCCTAACAAACCCCAAAATCCATAAACTATGTTGCCACCATAGGAATACTAGAAAGTGTATCCACCTAGATTCTATGTTCATGTTTGGAACTACTTTGGCCAGTATACCACCTTCCATCGCTGTAAGGTTTCACAACACCGAATTCTACACTTAGTTCTTGTGGTCTATGTCGGTTAAGGCAAGTGTTCCCGAAAGTAATATTATGTAATGAAGTAAACACTAACAAGGGTAACTTAAGGGGTTTGACTTAGACTAGGTAGGGGTATGGGAGTCTACCTATGACTTGCACTAGTTTGACTTAAGGGAATCCTTAGGAGGTTGTTCTTACGATCTTATAAATTGGTTGTTATGCATATCTTGACTTTACACATTGATGATTCTATATGATGTTGTTCGTGTATGAACATTCATTGTCTATAGGGCAAGCATGATGATTGTATAATCGTGATTTTATGTTATGTGAGTTTAGGCATTGATTAGTCCTTATTTGGCTTACTTGGTGAGTAAGTTTAGGTCTGTACTTTGACATTGCACTTGTAGACTTGAGGGGTTATGAGTAGAGTATTGCTTAAGTGATGTAGTTAAGAAACTCGATAAATGTTGACCTGGATATACGGATGATTTTAGTCAGTGTTGTACATCGGGTTTGGACTTAGTATTAGGAAATTTTTGGTCTCTATGAGGTACATGATTGGAAAGGCTTTCAAATGAAATCAGCTATGGCTAGTTTGACAACTGTCCTCTTTAGAAGTTTTCATTTTTATGTGTGCATATACTCCTACTTAGTAAAAGTGTGTACTAACCCATCTTTTATGTTTACAACAAATGTAGGATCCAACCGTTTAGAAGGCCTTTGAAGACTACTTCAAAATTACTAAGTGTTCGGTAGGTCCTCATCTTCTGAGGACAATACCACTATATTTCCATTGAATATTGTTTAGTCTTAAAGAAAATTTAGTTCATTCTCTTTCTTTGTTGACTTTGGCCATGCTATCTGATGGGCCGTTATGTAATGAAATATGGGTTAAACACGGTGTCACTACGTTTTAGATAGTTTGAATTGAGAAGATCTTAACTTCTTATGAATGAAGTTAATTGCTATATTTAGTATGTGAAATAAGTAGAAGTCTATTATAACTTCCTATACATAGAGTCTAGGTATAGTCGCTAATTATATACTATGTGTAAGCAAGAGGTCTAAGAAATGTTATGATGAATGATATGAGGTTAGTCTTACTCCTCTTCGAGGATGGCGACACCAGTTACTTCTAGGGGGTGCTCCCCGGATATGACAATAAACAGTTGGAAGACCCAATATATTATCCTTTTGAAGTCAGAATAAATGTTTTGTCTGTCATTTCATTTTGGAATTGAGTGATCAAATTTTTACACATTTGTAATAGTCAAGTATTAACTGTGGTTTGACTGATGGGTGTTGGTGGACCGTCGTTTGAGGCAAATTCATGTTTGAATTTGCTGCACCTCCCTTTATTCATGAAACGTTGTAAGATTGTTGTATGTTGTTTTTGATATTGTTTTCAGTTTTGGGACACAAGTTCGAGGTGTGGCATATGACCTCTTGGTAGAGGACATTCTAGAAATTCCAATGCGGATCCAAAATTTCTCTTAGACTCTAAAATTGGTTTGTCTCCATTTTAACAGTTTTAATATCTTAATAACATTAATTATGGTTTAATCCTATTTTGACAATGTCGTAGTGTTTGGAGGCCTTTAAGAGGAATGCAGAGCTCAGACATGGTGAATTGGGGAACTCATGTGGTCGCATAAGTAGGCTACAATTTCTTCATTTTTGATTAAAACATGACTGACATATTTATTACACAATTTGTATTATTTAGGGGTGGATACGTAGTTAAATCCTCTTCTCTTTTAGAGACAATATTTTAGGATTGATTGACATTAATTTGAGTGTAGTACCATTCTAGTTGGGGTTTGTTTGTGTGTTGCGAAATTCTATATGATTTACATGGATTATCATGGTTGTTTTGAAGCATGTTTAGCCTTAGACTAAGATAGGCAAATGATAGCTTAGACTCTTCCCCCTTGCAGTTTATCATATTTTTGACGTCGTTTCAGATAAACTTGGTCCTTGTAGACTAGAATAGAATATTTGATTTTCGTAGTATGATCCCTAGTTTAGGAGTTTGTGGAAGTTCTTGGACCTTCTATTCTCTATCCCCATATCTACATCTCCAATGCGTTACTAGAGGTCTGGGTTACCGCGGCGATGAAAGAATGATCATACAAGGCTAGGAGACTTTTGTTGACTAGTTTTGATGGACGACATTTCATGATGACGGTGTATTACTATTTGATTCCTCTTCTTAGTCGATAGGATCTTTAATCACTCTTGATAGATAGGATGGGAGTTGGAGGACACTATGATTATTTTTTTTTTTGAGGACAGTGTGCTATAGTTTGATCCATTCTCCCTTGTACAAGATTAATTTACTATGATTCGAGACAGTTAATTCCAGAACAAGACTATAGTTTTACCATGTGAAAGTGTTACTTCTATAGAGTACTATCACTTAAGGATTAATGCTCTACTCACTCTTATTTTGACTTAGGATTAAGTGTTTTATCTTTATAGTCTTAGTTATTATGTGTACTTGTTGGGCTTTTGGGAGTCGTACAGTTTGTAAAAAAAAAACATGTGCATGAGTGTTGATGTTTTAGATATGTAATCAATGACAGAACATCCAATGCAAGTGTCTACGATTGTACAAATAGTATAGTAACCCAACCAAGAGTTGGGGTCATTTCCACAATCACTGATTTTTAGAATTAATAGAAAAATAAAATTTATATATAACTAGTCATAGCTAAAAAGATTAACGAATACAAACATATTAAATCTAAAGAGGTGACACAAGCATTAATTATTAATGGGTATTTTTCAGATGTAAGAATAAACAAGGAAAATATAAAGGAGTACTTATGAAGGAGACGAGATTCTGAGGGTGTGATAAGAATACATGATAGACTAAACTATTGGGTACATTCTTTTGTTTAGGCTAGACTATAGAGGGGGTAAGATTTCTCTCGAACAACTTACCTCAAATCAAATGGGTTCCTCTTGGACACGCACTTGTAGTATGAAGAGGAGCCTTTTCCTTAGCTCACTCACTCTCTAGACATGAGTGTGTGGGAGAAGGAGCGGGTTTCACTTTCTCGAGCTCAAACTTATGTCAACCCATTCCCACAGCCCATCAACTTAGAAGTCTTCGTTTTACGACCTCTCTCTCTGACAAGCCAAAAACACTGTGGTGAAATTGTATTTTAAACTACAACCATATTAATTTCTTACACAGCTACTAAGGGAAACAACATTTAAAAATCAAATAAACCATTAACAAGCAAGACTCTAAAGATAATTTTGACTCATACTCAAAAAATCACACCCCAAGTATTAGTGTTTTGGATAGACATGTAAAAGATATAGAAATTTATTACCAAAATGAATGTACATTCAAATATGTATGAAGATTTAAGTCATATTATAAGTTAAAGTAAACAATCCAAGACCTAAGAAAAAATTCTTTAGAGATGAATGAAACCCTTGAATCTTCAAGTTCTCAAAACACCTTCTTAAACTTAGAAACTCCAAATAAATCAGAAATTCTATGCTAACTCAATATTGTAAAACTTTGATAAAAATTATAACAAGGTGTTTATAGCTTTAAAAAATTGTGCGCATGAGGATCACTCGACGTAGTTAGTCCTAATTGCCTATCAATTTGGCGATCCACCCTTGGGTAGATTCATTTACATCTGGTGTATCTTATAACATATTATTTTTTTGTATCATCATGTGATACAATACTGCTTTTCTGAACTACTCGGCGACTCACCGACTAGTCTCTTTTTCTACCGGTTTGATCTTTTTTTACAAGGCTCAGGAGTAAGGACCCTCAAAATAAATTAAGGCCTCTAGAGCCTCACATGTGCCTAAAAAGGTTAATAATACTCTAATTAAGTTTTCTTAAAGTATTTATGATTAATTTGAAGTGATTTGGAGATCAAACATAAAAAAACGTCCAAGACGTTCGAAAGTTAGTGTTTAGATGTGTTAGTGATTTCTAGTGTGCCTTTGCATGTTTTACATGTTATTTGATGCTAGAATTGATAGGGAAGAGCCATACCATTTTAATCATCGTACTTGAGGTTGAAACATACTTTCATGACTCCCCAAGTACCACCCAAAGGGTCCTTGAGGAGGACCCAAAGGCTGGCCAAGGGCAACCTTAACACTGTCCAAACGACGACCCACAAGTTGATGCCTCGTGGATGAATCGGTGCCCCCTAGATTGGGGAGTTTCTCAAAACTTAGATGTTTTAGCTCAGCGCCCATAATACAACACTCGATCCAACAACGCTCCGTCAACTGCACCGTCGATGGGAGGCCTGCAATTTTGTCATGCACGCTTGTCACTTAAGGGGTGAATGATAAATTCACCCCAATTTCAAATAAATAGTATGGTGTTTATTCATGGATCTTTAGTATATATTAAGTTTTGTTAATAAACATAAAACACCCAGGCAAGTCATTCTTCAAATTTCACTCTTCGCTCTCTAAAAAAACCTATCTTTGAAACCGCCATTGGAGATTAAGCTCAAGAAAAACTGAGAGGTTGTATTTCCATGGTTTCTTCATCATGTTTTCTTGGTATTCCTATGTAATGAGGTATGGTAATCCTTCGTCCTTAGTTATCCTTTCATCTATGGAGTTCTTCCTTATGTTTTAAACAAGAATTATGATAAAATTGTCCTTCTTTTCAATCTAACCATGGGTTCATTGTCAAATTGATTTCAAAATATTACTTATAATGAATTAATGATAACCTAATGTTTTTATGATTATTTTAAATCCAATTTAATGACACCCAGATCATCATATTACTAAATTTATCCTATATTGTGGGCATTGGGATCTTGATGTAAGATTGGTTGAATTATGTTTTGATTATGTTAATATAACTATAGATAGTGTTTTGTATACAAATTGATGGTGAATTATTGGTAATTGATCAATGATTATCAAGGTTTGGGTAATTGGTAATATTGACCTATATTCATATACTTCCTACAAAATTGGTGGTTGTGAATGGTTGATGGCCTTGTGTAGGATAGTTGTACTTATGATGCGGTGTTTACTTCTCTCTGGTCGCTGATATTTTATGATCATGTTCTTTAAGAAAATTTATGTCTTGTGAATGTGTGGTTATAGCCATCACACAATGTGAAGTTATATGCCTAGCCTCATAATCTAGTATCATGTTCTAGGCAATGATGATGTCTCCTACATTTGAATGATCATGATAGGTTCTCGTAGGTCTTATACGGTGGAACAATTGATGAGTGCTATTGACGACAATGACCCCGACTATGTACCCCTATTTAAATGTGTTGTGTTAAGCATGATTAGGAGTCCTAGATGTAAATGATGAAGATGTCTTGTCTCTTATGCTATAATCTGATGTGTGGTATATGCATGGATGTGTATTGTAATTTTAAGAGAGTGGCCGCGTCAATACTATGTCGATAGCCATTATGTTATCATGTTGACCAATGTAGACAAACCCACACTTCATGCATGCCTATGAGTAAGATAGATTAATAGTGTCTAATGAAAGGATATTTCTCATATGCACTACTCTCTACTACTATATGCCAAGTATATGTTAATAAAAGTATGGAAAATGCATCTTAAAAAGGATGACTTGATAAGTGAACTACTATAGGTATGAGTATGGAACTTTGCCTATACATTACACATGTATACCTTGATAGAATAGTACATGAGTATGAATGCACAATTTAGCTATAAACATGAAAGTATATTCTATGATGTCAAGTATATGATATGATAAAGAATAAATATGTGCAGTGTCTAATTGTTGTATGTGAAAGGTTCCTCATATATAAACATGTTCAACACACATAATGAATGCACAATGAAGATGCTGATTACCTAGCTAGTAAGTTTAGAGCTTTGAAAGGTTTTCCTCAATGTACTCTAAAACTAGCAATATAATATTGAATGAAAAATGGAGGGCAAAGAACCAGCGTGCAGAAGACAGAAGAAAATCAATGGAAAGCAAAATGGAGGTTATTTACTAGAAAGTGCATAGTTATCACAAAAAAGAGTCAACGTAGGATCATCTCGTATTTTTAAAAAATAAATTCATGCTAAGAATAATGAAAACCAATAACTATAAGATATTAGTATTGGTAATCCATAAATTATTCAAGTGAGCCGATAACAAACGTTACCTAGAGGTACATTACAATTCATAAAAAGCTACTGCATTCCAAGAAGTTCTCTCTACAGGTATGTTTCTAAGGAAGGGCCCTAGCCCTAGCAGCTTGCTCCCTGCAGGAACATGGACTGGAGCAGCAAGAACTGTAGTTGCTGGTTGAAACAACAACTCTTCTAATTATTTGAGTGTTGTTTCGAATGCAACCTTCAAGAACATGATGCCAAAACTAGTAGAAATATATAGATTTTACGTGATAAAATATTGCTTAATATAGACAACATACAAGCTCCTAAAATCAGGTTTAGTCTAAGAATATTCAAATAGATTACAATAAATGAAGAAAAAAACTACTCCTATATAAAAAATTTAATAGTGTCAAATTTTTTTTGCACTACCATATATAACATATATAAACAAGCAGTGTCCAAATTCTGTAATTCTCGAGTAGGGTGAAAAAAACTCAAAACCAGAGCAAAAAAAACAGTGATAATCTTGTTGGTGAGCCTAAGAAAAATTCAGATACTATAGCAAGTAGTACCTAAAGTCATGAGTACACTTTTAGGAGACCGGCTACTCGTTTTTTATCTCTAAAAAGAGCTCCAACTAAGTTGAAATCGCAAAATAGAAAGGGACCACCAGCATGTAAAGTGCACCACTTAGAGAAAAATGTCTTCCTTCCTAATGATTTGTTGTCTAGGACGTTATGTTATACTACAACTGGTAGTCCTTTGATAATACATGGAATGAGAGGCTAGAGGAAGAGTCACCATATGGAAGCACCTAAGGTTGGCGAGCAGAACAGTAAAATGAAAGGTGAAGACACAAGCAATAATTGTAATAGAGTACCAGCTCATGAGAAACATATATATGCTGGTGATGACTCTAGTTTATTTTGGGAGAAAAATTAGGAGATGGTACAAGTAGATGTTGGTAATCAAGAATCCCAAGTTGTTCAAATGACTGAGCAACTTAGAAATCTACAAGAACATATAGATCAGAATATTCTTTTATGAAAGATGAAAGTTTCAAGATATGGTTCAATACATTATTAAGTTCAAATGAAAGATACCAAAAACTAATGACCTCTCAGAATTTTCTTCCAGCATCTTGTAGGAATTCAACATCCATTCTGACTTAATTCGTTCAAGCTGTATATCATAGACAGAATCATCAGCATACCTAAGCAAAGCATCCATCTTTGTAATCCTTTATCTTCACAATGTTACATCCAAGTTTTCCTATTCAAAATCTCCACCAGCATTGCGGAAACAATGGATAAAGTTTCATGACATTCCACAAGGGCATGATTGTCAACACATGTGTGTAATTTATGTTAAAATATAGGAAGTACATAAGATCTTCATATCAGAATCAGGTAAACAATAAAGATGTTCTTTAATTTAATTTACTCCGTACAAGTACTGTTGACCAAAAATAGAGAATAACAAAGTTATAAACATAGAACTCAAGCGAGCGTATTGAGATTCAAATTGTACCTTAAGCTTCAGTTTCATGAATTTCACGATCATTTTGATTCAAGCTGTACCTTAAGCGAGAGTAGTGAGATTCAATTTCATGTAACACAATCATTTTGAATGATAACTTCTTGTACAAATAATCATCTAATAATCAAGAACATAAGTTTTCGTATGCATTTAGAGTAACAGACAACTAATTTAAAGCTCTCGTGGAAGATATATGTAAACATCATATATCTGATTGTTAAAACTACGGTTCAACATCTCGTCAGATTCATTCTAAAAAATTCAGAAGTAGAGTAAGACCCCAAATATTTTAATAGAATAGTAATTAGATGAAACATTCAACTAGCAAGATAAATATTAAGTTAAAAACCCTCACATTACAAGAATCAATTATTTTTATGACTCTAGCTCGTAAAGTTCTCTACCTTTTCATCATGTCACCCGCACTCTTCCCGGAGTTCCCGAGACTACGTGTACTCCGCCATGCTACTAGCTTTTGATAGCTCCACCACCGCTTTTTACCTCCAATACATGCATGTGCCTGTATGCTAATGTAATCTCCAAAAGCAAAAGTCACGTTTATATCAATTCTTCTACCCTATGAAAACACAAAGGAAAACAATTAGAATTCTTGAAACTTCATGAAATAGCAAACTACATACTAATTCTGAAGTTTGTTATTGATTAAAAAAAATGTTAAACTTCACATGGCCAAAAGGAAATAAAGTCTGCACTTAAAAAATTAACAAAAAGAAAACTACTTTTAATCCAAAAGACCATTACTTATTTTTCTTGCCTCACCAAAAAAAAATTGTAGCAAAAAGCTAAATCATATGTTGAAACTAATTTTCAGGCCATACCAAAATAAAAAATCACTCACACGTAATAAATTTAACATTAACGCATCCGTTCATCTTGCATTCAACGAATCAACTCAACCATCGAACAATGAAACACCTCTCCACATTATCATAGTGTAATAATAAAAAACGAGCATGAGAATTGCCAATTTTTAGATGATTGTGATGATTATTTCTCAAATTGCATGAGAGTAGCCTAGAAAATAATCATACTTTCAGTCTTTTCACAGATAATTTGACGAGGGAGCGCTTTCCAGACACTTCCTCGATTTCAATCCCTGGTTTCATTACTAGTCAATGAAAGCAGCAGTAACATACTTCTAACAACAATAATGTCAGAAAAAAAAATTAGTGGATATCAAACGAGGACAAGATAATCTACCTGGTCATGAACGATATCAACCAATATAAACTAATCAATCTAAGGAAAAATAAAAATAACATACTTAAATAATTGTTGATGCTCACGATGAAGACCCATCTTATGCGAGTACACTAACAACAGCAGAACCAGAAAACTAACAACAAAACCATCAATAACATAAGTGAATCGAAACACGCAAAGTGAAACATTTTATCTCACACAATAAACCTAGACATAAAAAATAGAAACTCTTAGTTGATTAAATTTTAACAAAACCCTTCAGATAGTTTTATCCCTGAAAGAAAAATGGGTAGTAGTAATTTATATTGACAGTGGCAAACATCAATGCAGCTCAGAAACTTCACCTTCAAAATAGATTTTTGTACATCAAAAGAGAGTTATTATGAGATATACTTTGAAACCAATCTATTTGCTACCAGACAAACTTACAAATGTGATTCTAACTTACTAAAATTTTTCCGAGTAGTAATTTAATCTTTCTCGTTTAATAAATATGATTAGGGCTCACTTTGATGTCCATGATTTCGACACTGTCTTTGCAACTTTGGACTTTCAGTTGTAAGAACTCCAAAGTAATCTATGCATTTTAAATAGAAAACAAAAATTCAATCAATTGACAGGAAGATTGTTTTTAGTACTAGGAGATTGGTATATAATAAGTAGGAATCTCTACGGATGATTCTTAAGCTTGACAAAAGTGATACCCTTGACGAAATTTGTATCGGAGAAATATTTATCTTAGCTCTTAAGTTCTTAAGCTTCCCTCTTATGTTCTTCAACTTTCCCTCTTAAGTTCTTCAATCTTTAGCTCTTTAGTTTTTTTACAAAATCGTGTTCTAGAGAAGAGAATCATAGGTATTGAAGAAATCTACAACTAAGTTCTTCGATCCTCAGCTTAGTTCTTCCATCATCAGCTTAGCTCTTCGATTAGGTCTTCGGCTTAAGCTTAGTAAAGCTGGTGAAAGAGTAAAACGTCTTGTGGAGAAAGAGTAAAGCGAGTTCTAGACTTTGAAGAAGAAAAAGGTTTAATCAATTATTAAATAGTATTTTTGGCCAATAATAATGGGAGGGAGAGGTTAATATGTGGAGAAAATTATCTTTTAGGTGAAAAAATTTTAAGACCACACTTTAATGTGTTGTTTTTACACTTAAAACAAGGACACTTTAACGTGGTGATCATATATGAAAATAGTCTGTAGCCATGTTATTTCATCGTGTAACAAAACTTATAAAGTGTATCTTAATACAATTAAAAGAGTACACTTTTGAAGGTTGCAAAAAATTATCGTAGCTCAAGTTAAAATTTTTTAGCTACACTTTGTAAAATGTTCCAAAACTACTTACGCAACACTTTACAAGTGTGTTCGAAATTCGTGTGGTTGTCGACCTAAATTGTATAGTTAAGGTTGCTCAATTGTTATCTCTCACTAGACTAATGCTTGAAATATGATATGTCCTGGTGGAAGATATTCTCACTGATTTAGGTTATGAAATGGACTCTATAAACCTATGATCTACACGTATGGGGGTTACTTCTCCTAAAGCCTATTTTATAAAAATACATGTTGAATACAGGCTTTTAAAAATTTAAAAAAAATGGAATTTATCTTAGAACCTAGTGAACTTGAATGAGAGGTGTTGAATCCCCTTGGAATAATATTCACCTATGGATTCTCAATAGGTGTTGGCTCCCCTTGGAGTGAGATTCACCTATGGTTCCACATGAGGTGTTGACTCACTTTGTAGGGAGATTCACCCCTTGGATTCTCATGAGAATAGGACTCCAATGCTAATGGGCATGTAGAGGATCCAATACGTATCCCCTAGTTCTTTAACTATGTTCCCCCCATAGGACCTAGCAGGTGGATTCACCAAATATGCTTGCACGATGTTAATGTTCTACCTTGGCAAGTAGGATACCCTTCTTTGGGTGTGAGGGTTTGACACCAGATTCAAAGTTTAGCTCACATGGTCTTATTTTCGGTTAAGGCTAGTATTTCCCTAAAGTAAAATGGACAAAGGAAGTACAATTATGACCTCAAGTTAGGAGTAACTCGAAGGAAATGTTTTTTTAATGTATATAACATGCATAGAACAATTCCGATTGTGCCTACTAGATTATGTTTTTCTTAGTGATACTTTTGGTCCTTATTGACTGATATATTAAGGTCTTACTTATTGTGCATGTAGTTTCCTAAAGATGTCATGTTGATGTATGATGTAAGTGATGCTTGTGGTATCTTTGTGAGTTAACTTAGTATGTGTGAGGTTATGGGGCTTCACATGTACAAGGAACTAGTAGTCTTAGATTGGGATTATGAGTAAGGTTTTATAATGTTTAATGAAATGAAGTCCAAGCATGTATATGTTGACTATTTCCTTACTTTGATGATGTTGGAAGTCTTAGCTTACATGTTGTCTTGGAATAAGTCTTATATGAGGTTCATGCAATATGTTGAGTTATATGTGAAGTATGTGTTGTCATGATATTTTATGCTTCCATGAGTATGCATATGTGTTTGAGTTAATTAAATTTATGTGAATGTTCACCTTTGTGACCTTAGGGTGATGCTTGAGTGTGGATGGTGTAATGGTACACTATTTATGCATTGCGCCAAGTATTACTTGAGGGTTACTTAGGGTTAAATAATTAAGGTAAAAGAATATAATGCTATGAACATGGTGGATGTGCTTTAAATGCAATATATGTGTCTTGGTGTGTTTACATGAATAGTGTCTATGCCTATATGAAGTATATGAACTATATTGTTTAATTAGGCAAATGTTTATGAAGATTCTTTAAAAAGGCATGTTGCATGATTTCTAAGTAGAATGCCCTCTTTAGATGCAAGTTTTTGCATGGTTTCCATACTTAATGTATTCTTGTACTAATACCATTCTTCTTCATCTTTTTTACACAAAGTATAGGTAATGGATGACTAAAGGACGTCTCTTTAAGTAAAGCGCTTAATAGATGTTTCCTAAGCTCAAGAAAAAGATCCTTATGATTCAAGGATATCCTATGTCAAAGTTCTTACTTGAAGTATATGTAATATCTTAGTTAATATTTTACGTTCTTAAGGGTCGTGTCCCTATGCTACTCTATTGATGTTGAGTCTAAGATGGCAAAAAAGACTTAGAGTATAACTATGTATTATGACCTATTTATGGTGATGTTTCTAGCATATGATGTACAATAAAAATTTCTAAATTTTCATCAAATTTCCCGTGAAAATGCGATGAATGATGTCTATGGGCTTGTAGAAGACCTCCCACAGGTCAAGTACGCCATGTTACTTCTTGGTGGTGCTCCCCGATTGTGAGAAACGTGGTATTAGAGCATCAGGTTATAAAAGCGGCATTAGGGTCCAAAGTCGCATATTGCCACATATAGTAGAGTCTTGTTCATTGGTGGTGACTCACAACACATCTTTGAGCAAGAGGATATAGTACGATAGAGTTTCACTTTCTTCACTACTCTTGTGTTGTGCCATAGAACATAACTCTATATTATATTTCTCTTATATATTTTCTTGTTCGTTACTATTTTAGTTGTGATTGCCTTGATGAGTTTGTATTTCAATGCTTGAAGGAGAAAAGATGTGTTTTGATGCTTACTTTGTTTTTGCTTGATGAGTATATGTAAAGGTGAATTTGAATATGTGTTTGATGTGATGCCATTTATGTCTATATATGTGATTTATGAGAAATGACATATTATGAAAGAATTTATGTTATGATATATTTATAGCTTGTTTAAATTTGTTATAGTTGAATGGAATTCCCTTTGTAATGATTAAGTTGTATATTATTTGATATGATGGTAGCGTAATGTTATTGTTTAGGCTTAAAAATTCTTTAATGGAATAAGTGAAAAACTTTTCTAATAGTTAGAAATGCATTTGCCTTTATATAGTGTATAATGTCAAATGTTTCCTCCCTGTTATGAATGTGATTACTTTATACTTGCCTTGTGTGGATGGAGACTTTGAGTATAGGCTTTATCCATAACGATTGAAGGTAATGATATCTTATCTTGTAAGAAAGATTGTTGACTATGCGATTAATGGGAGAACCCTTATGAATTAGTTGGTTGTTTCCCAATTTGAACCTATCTAGAGTATAGGGAAAATGGAAGCAAGGGTTTTTTTTTTTTTTCATAAGTTTGTAATGAGGGTTTTTGCTCTAAGTGACTTAGAGGGGTAGTATGTACCCCTTAATCAACATTACAGAGAAGGAGAGGATTGAATGTTGACCTACTTGAACTGGTAAGTTTTCATATAAGATTGATCTCAAGTATGATCATTAAGGAAGTGCTTAGGTTGTACCTCGGTGTGCTTGGTTTCATGTTTCCTCTAAAAGTGATGAGGTTGGTTAAAATTACCTCAAAATTACCTTTCCTAATGTTGAAAGAAAAGAAGAGGCCTTTATGCCCAAGTTTCCTCTATTGATTCCCCTATGGTTTTACCTAGAGACGATGGTTACCCTAGATCTCTAGAAAGTGATGGTAATTGACCTTAAGAGTCCCAATATGTGATGTATGTTTTGATGAAATGTTGGAGTTACTCTTGGTATTCATGGTGTAGTTAAGGCTTCATGTGGTTAGGTAGTATGACCTAGCTTGAGTTTATGAGTTTTCTTTAGGTGTTAGGCTTAGACGAATGATGACGCATGGGTGGTACCTGTTGATGGTTTAGATAAGTTTTTCTAAAATGGTTTCACCCTAAGTTGTGGATGATGATGTGAGTAGTAAAATTGTAGATATCATATTTTGTCCTTCTATTCTTACTCAAGCTTGAAACGAAAGAGTTCCTTATGGCTTATTCATGATGGGAGTCTTGCATAAAATTTATAAGTTTCATGTTCTCCATATGATATGCATGTCTAAAGTGACACTATGTTGTGCATGTTTTGAAGGCTGTTAGTTGCATGCAACTGGATTCTTGATCAAGTCTGTTTTTTTATCATAGTTTGTAATGCATCTTAATATATGCGAAATTGTGCATTAGCATCATGATAAATGTCAAGAGTCAATACTCGATAATCACTTATAATGTGTGGTGTTTTTGTCCATCAATGAGAAATTGAGTCTCTCATAAGTAAGAAATGATGAGTCTCTTAAAAAAAGGTGTGCCTTTTGTGACTTGGGAAGTTGTTATGTATGCTCACTCTTGAGAAGTGATTGTATGAGTAGCTAATGTTCTTTATGTGTGCTTATACTTTGCAAGAATTTACCTAACTGGTACATGTGTACAAAAGCTAGTGTCATGCTAGAACTTAAAACTATGTGAGTGAATTGCTATTGTTGTGATGTGTGTGGTGTGATTTACCATTTTGAACTTCATAGGAGGGAAAGTATGGGTTCTTGGTTTGAATTGGAGATCATCTCTTTCCTAGTGATTGACCTTTGTGTCATGCTTGGTGTTGAACTCAAGAAACATGAGTGGGGTGTTTAAGGATAGGAATATTTCCTTAACATAACAACCATGGTAATGTTATTCATAACTTGATGGTAATTATGTTTAATTGATAATGATTCTTATTTAATCTATATTACTCATAATCTTATGTGTAGTGGGTATGAGTTTTTCTTATTTTACTTGAGTTAGAATGTTGAGCATGACTACATGTGATTTGAAGATTATTGCATTTTGAGATCTTAAGGAGATGATGATGTAAAAGACCATTTCATAATACAGATGATGGTCCTCCTCCTAACTATCGCTCTCTGTGTGGTGGCCTCGTCGCTTACCCCTCTGCGCTGTGCGGATGCGTTGTGTGTGTTGCCATCACCTCGGCCGCGCGCTAGGATGAGGGTCTCCGTGCTGTGGTTGCAGTGAGTGCTGATGGGTGAATGAAGCTGGTGTTCCTTCTATGTTTGGTTTATTGACTACTATATGATGAAGTGTTGAAATGTTTCTGAGCTCTCTATGTCCTTAAGTCCTATGGCAAGTGGTTTAAATGGCCCAGTGTGCATTCAGACGAATGTTTACGAGTCTGGGGATAGAGTTAGAACCCTCAACATGATAAGTATCTGAGCTCACACGGTCCTAAAGGTCTTAATAGTATGTTATTTAATTTTGTTTTTTTACATGATGTCTGATTTATTTGAAATGATTGAGGTCAACATCAATACGTTCGAAAGTTAGTCAACTCCTATGTGCGTGCTTTTCTAGTGTGACCTTTGGCAGGTTTTAACGTGTTTTTTTGTTTTGATAGGAAAATGATCGGGAGGAACTTTACCAATGTGAAAATATCCTCTTTGAGTTCAATTATCCCGCACCTTGGCAACCTGCAAACAGAAAATCAAAACACACTACTCTACTCACCTAAGGACTACTGAAAGGGTCCTTGAGGAAGACAAAGGTGGACAAAACGTCCTTGAATTCCCAACGAAGACCCACAAGTCGATGTCTCATGGATTGATCGACACCCCATCGATTGGGGGCATTTATTAATACTTAGACGAATGATATCATCCCCGATAATGCAAGTCTCTATCAAAAATGGTGGTTGTGCAGCACGGCACCGTCGTTCCAATGATGGTCCATCGACTGCACCGCTTATAGGAGGTCTGCAATTCTGTCATGGAAGCTGGTTACGTAAAGGGTGAATGTTATTCACCTCCATTCCAAAAGATTATGGCTGTGTATTAGTGGAATGTTTTAAGGTATAATTAGTTGGTATAACATAAACCATCCCAAGTCATTTCCTTTCCTTCAATTTCATCCCCTTCCTTCTCAAAAAACTCTCTTAAGAGCCTCCATTGAGATGAAGTTCAAGAACAGTTTAAGGTTTGGATTTATTTTTTGTTTCTTAATCACAAGGTGTCATGGTATTCCCTTTTAGTTGAGGTATGGTAATCCTTCCTCCTTAGTTACGTTTTCATCAAGGAGATTCTTTCCCCAATTTTTCAAAAAGAATGTGCGATGATCACATTGTCAATTTTCACTCAGCCATGGGTTCATTGTCCCTAATTGATTTCAAAAGTAATTATTATGATGATTGTGATTATTAGAGACTGTCTTTTTGATGGATATTTGCATCTAATTTCGATGAAGAACCCTAATCCCTCCCAATGTTTTCAATTTGCCTAATGATGTGGGCATTGTGATCCTGAAGTGTTAGTTGGAATTAAATAATAGTTTGGATTTGGTTAATGTTGTATAGTAATGTTCCTTATCGACTTGATGGGTGAATTATTGGTAATTGATCATGTGATCAGGTATTTGGAGCAAATTGGGAGAAATCATGACCTATTTCCTTCTACTTTCTGTAGAAGTGGTGGTTGATTGGTGCGGCTTGGACTGGAATTGTGTGGTATGGTCCACTTATGATGACGGTGTTTATTCTTTATATGTTATGATCATGGCCTTGAAGGAAAATCTATGTCTTGTGAATGTGTGGTTATGATGATAACACAATGTAAAGTTATGTGCTTAGCCTTCTAATCCAGTATCATGTTCTAGGTGTTGATGATGTCTCCTACATATGAATAATCATGATAGGGTTAGGAGGGTCTATGCGTGTGTTATTGATGAAGTCCTATTGATGAATGACATATTACCTATGTACCCCTACATGAATGTGTTTTCTTAATCATGATTAGAGTGCCCTCGATTAAATGATGAATCGTTTTGTCTCCTCTGTATAATGATTGGTGTGGTTATCACTGGAATGTGTAAGAAGTGTGGCTTCCTCACTGCTATGTTGAGAGTCCTACTCTGTGATGAATCATGTTGACCAATGTTACACTCACAACTTCATCATGGCTGAGTAAAATAGATCGAATTTTTGATGAAAAGATAGATCGTCATTGCACAATTGTACTATATTGTGCTTGCAAAGTCTATGTTCCTAAATTATGGAATGTATCTTAACTAGCCTTACTTTATAGGTGAACTACTCTAGGTCAAGGGTAGGGACTTTGACCTATACATGGCACATGTGTGCTCGATAGAATAGCTCTAGGGTGATTACTTCTCAAATGATTGATTCCTATGGTGGTATTGTCTTAATGTGGTATGTCAGGTTTGGCTCTATATAAACATGTACCTCACACATGATTAAATGCTAATGAGTATTTGTGATACCTAGTATGTAGATGTGTCCTCTTGATGGTTTCGCTCTATTGTAATCTTAACTAGACGATGGCTTGAATATGTTATGTCATGTAGGAAAGGAGATTCTCACAATAATTTAGGTTAATGACATGACATCTCTCATCAATAACCCTATGACCTAAGCATTGAGAGGTTTAATTCGTCTTCTAAGCATATTATATACAAATAATGTTAATAAAGGTTTTTTCACAAAAGGGAACTTCGCTTTAGCACGAGTGACTTGACCAATGAGCAGCTGTTGGCTCCCTTTGAGAGAGCTTCACATTGATTCTCATGAGCTGGTCTCCCCCCTTGGATGGAGATTCACCTATGGTTCCACATGAGGTATTGACTCCCCTTTGAGGGAGATTCACCCCATGGCTTCTCATGATATGAGGACTCCAATGCTAATGTGCATGTAGAGGGTCCAATACATGCTTTTGACGATAATTTTTTGAACATTTGTGACTAGGATACATTATAGATAAGGGTAAGCTTTTTGTCAAACAACGTACCTAAATCCAATGGGTTCCTTTCATACACACAATTTCTACATGAATAGCAGCCTCCTTCTTAGCCAACTCATACTCTCGAGCTGAGTGTGTGAGAGAAGGAATAGGGTTCACTCTCTCGACTTGAACCTCATGCCAACAAAATCTTATAACACATAAACTTAGTTGTCTTGATTGTACGTCCTCCGTCTCGAGAAAGACAAAAATACATAGGTGAAATTGTATTTTCAACTACAACCCCATTAACTTCATACACAACTTCTAAGAGAAATCACCTTTAAACAACAAATAAACCATCAAAAAGCAAGACCCAATAGATCTAACCCATATTCAAAAAATCACATCCTAAGAATTGGGGTTTTAGCTATATCATGTTAAACGAGATGAATTCTACCAAATGGTGTTTGAATTTAAATTGGTATGAGATTTAAGTCTGTCTTATCAACACAAAGTGGAAGAATCCAAGACATCAGCTCAATTCTAAGTGAACCCTTTGAATCTTCCGTTGCTCTTCAAAACCCTCTTAAATCAAGAACTTCCTAGAACTCCAAATATATGTTGAAATTCTACCATAACTCGATTATTTATTACTATGCTAAAAATAATAGCATGCATTTATATTTTCAAAGATTTGTGCTAAAGTGGAGCAATTGGCTAGTCAGTCTGGATTGCCTACAATGCTGTGCACTTACCCTTAGTATCCATTGCACCATCTTGTGCTATCCAATATTATCTCTGTTTTTGGATCATTGGGCAATAAACTAGTGCTTTGCATAGCTACTCGTCGACTGCTCTTCTCCGCTGTTTTGACCCTTTTATTTAGGGTTTAGCTCATTGAAACCAAAGTTGATCTTCATACCTGTTTGCGACTCACCAAGTGAACTGGGCGATCCTTAGGCTCTCATTTCTTTGTTTTTTCAGCCATTGTATTCCTTTTTGCCAAGTAGCGTACATTCTTGGCCTATACTCTAATACTTGCAACTCCAGATTAATTCACTTAGTTTTGTAAGAAAAAACCTGCTTAAAGGACCTAAATGTGGTGCGTATCAAGTAAAGGCCCTATGAAAGTCCAATTTGTGCTCATCAATTTATCCTATGGGCTTATGGGTTCAGTGTTGGTTTTTGAGTTAGTTTATGCCTAGATTTCTTGAGTATGCTCATGTGCTTTTCTTTCTTTCCATTGTGGCATTTGTGTTGTCAGATTGATTTTTATACCTTTCTTGCTTAGTTTATTCTATATCCTACTGAGTGTCTTTGTTTTTGAATATTAAAAATGCGACACATCTGTATATTTTTGTTGATGTAGGTCCTAGTAATAGCTACCAGTTGTGATCGTTTGTGTTGTCTTTTGTAGCTTCTGGATATCAATGACATGGCAGAACACTTGGTGTCCTGGACAAGTTAGTTCTTTTTCTTCCCTTTTTACATATCATTTATTCTTTGTTCTTTTCCTTGACAGAACTTTGGTTGCAGTCCACTTTTGGGTCTTATATTTATTCTTTTTATATGATCTGGACTGTCCACTCCTAAGCTGGGTGAGGGCAATCTTTTTCTTATATCGTTTTGTGGTTTTCTTTAGTTTCTTTCTTTTGCTACTATTAGTGTTATTTATTATTTTGGTCTATCTTTGTACGGACTAGTTGTCATTTTAGGTATGAGTTAGCTTACCTACTGGTTAAATTTAGTATGTTCCATCATGGCTCAAGAAACCAAGTCGTGATAGTGGGCTTGGTATATAGCATGTTCCTATTGACTACATTGTCTGACTTATCATGCCAAATTGTTTGATATGTGGCGCTAAATAGTCCATTTAGGATGAAAAGACATATGATTTAGCAACTAAAGCTCATCTATATTGGTTGTCTCAAATCCAATTAATTTATGTTAAATTACATCCAATTAGAACATAGATTAAACAATCTGATAATATAATACATCATTAATATTTGGATTGCTGTATCTAGAATACAATATAATACCAATTATTTATTAATTTAATATTTTTAATTATTCTAATGATTTCATTATTATCAATATTTTAAAAATATTACATCTAGAATAAATTTTATCAATGAACACTAGAGAAATGATAAGAAACAACTGTGAGATTCTCTAAAAGTTATGAATATAACCATGAGAGTCTCGTAACCCAAATAATATAAATGTAAAGAACGATAAATTTCCATATTTCTGAGTTGTCCCTCTAATCAAATAATTGCATATATTAATTAATCAGAACACTTTTCAATAACCTCGAAAATAAAATGGACATGTCTTCCGTATCAAAAAATTCTTTATGGTATTATTTTTCATTGTGTTTCTTCTCTCAGGTAATTTTATTTATACCCCATTTTCTCAATTGACATAATAACCAATGTGGAGTTCTTATGAAAATCTAAAAAATACACCTAATTTGACGATAGTTTGGAGAACACAAAGACATGCTTTGAATTACTTTAGTTTTAGTTTCCCAAATGTTGTAACAGTTTTGTAAGTTTATAAAACAATCACATATTTAAAAATTGATTGGGCGTCTTTATAAACTGCCTCTAGAATACACCATTTTAAAAATACAGTGACTAACTTAATAACGAATATTTAATACTAGTATAAAAATAATATGCGTATTTACTGTGTACTAATCCTAGTCCTATTAGGATTCGTACTACTTTCTATATCTCCTATATATATCTCCCTGTATTCCCTTGACGACTTCATACAATCATATTCCTTCATGGGTAGTCAAAGAGCCAAAAACCTGATCTCTTTTCTCTAGGTTTTTGTCTTTCATTCTTTCTCTCTCTTTAGGCATACGATCGTTTACCCTCTCTTCTCTTGGGCAGGCAGCAGCCATGACAACCGAGGTGGATCCTCTCGATTCACTTCCTTCTGCGTTAACTCCTTCTCAGCACTTCATTCCCTGCTGCCCCCCCCCGAAAAATTATCAGACAACATTACCCTACTGGAAATCACAGTTCTTACAGCCCTTGAGCCAATTACCTTCTCAAAACGTCGTGGAAGCACAGAACCACCGCCGGCTCATCTTGCCACCAAGCGGCGTGCAGGGCCCTTACGGACGAAGATCGTCCCAACTTGTAAAAATCGTCAGAAAACAAGGCACCACCGCTGTTCGTTGCTGTTTCGGTATGAGGAGAGCCCGAAATAGTCATAACCGTGCCCATATGCATCTAAGCCAGCCGGCCCATGTCCCTATCCATCTATGGTTTTGATACTGGGCACACAGCACTTACTTTCTGATCTATACAGTTAACCGCTCCAATCTATTCATGGGCGATGATTTACTGTTGGCAACGGTGAGTCCCTTAATATTTCTCACACTGGCAACGGTACCATTAAAACCCCCTCGCGCATCATTTCACCTCGGTAAACCTTCACCCACGTCCTTCTATCGAACCAATCTCCTTGCAGTCACCATTCACAAAGACAATAATTGCTCACTTCGTTGTTCACCCTAATGATTTTCAGATCCTAACAAATACGACCAGAGGGTTGATTTTCATCAGCCCCTTTGAGCATGGTCGTTTGACGTCGTCCTGGCACAAAGTTCGTCTGCCACACCCGGTTCAAAAAGCGTTCCTGTGGCTCCGCGTGGCTCTCGCGGCTGAGGCCGTAGTCTTTTTTTGTTGCACAGTCCCTGGGCCAACTGCTACTCAAATAATATTCTTTAATTCGCCATTGGTTTTTCTTCCATTAAGGGAAACAATTGTGACTCCTTTTCAATTGCTTAAATCTCATAAATTACCTGTACTTTATCTTGAGAGCATACACTAGCAACTTTTTCACTTATTCATTCGTTACCTTGTGTCCACTACTGTTCCTTCATTTCTGGTTTTCACTAATTAGATTGGTTTTTTGTGGAGGATTTTAAAAATCCATTGGTTGTCCCCCTAAACCAATCCCAGGCTACCCACCTTGTTCACTTTTGAACAATGGTCAAACACAATTCAAATTCTCATTTAAACTTTTTCGAAGTGACAATGGAAAGATATTAAATAAATCCTTTGGCCAGTTTCTGCAACTCCCTGTGAATTAATACATCAAACGCACCTGTCATCACGCCCAGCAGAATGGGGTGCTGACTAAGATCTCCATCTCATTGAAACGTGGTTACTCTTCTACAGCAATCTCATCTCCCTGCTTCTTTTTGGGTAGAAGCTCTATCCACCGCAACTACCTCTTAACAGAATGTCCAGTCACCCCTCTCCACCAAATCACCCGATAATCTTTAATCCAAGAACTTCCAATATAACCACCTCCACGGTTTGGCGTTTCTTGCCTACCCTGGCATACGCCCTCATATTACTCACCATTACACCCGATCCCGTCCTTTGGTATTTTTTTTGGCTATCATCCTACCTCCAGGGTTATCAGCGTTGCCTTACCCCAAAACTCAAAGTCGACTTATCTCGTCATGTCAAAATCTTGTCGCAAAGATTTTTCTCCTACGAGTCTATTTCCTCCTCCACAAAATACATCATTCATTGCGGCGGTCTTCCCCTTTTTTCCAAAAAAAAACCATACGTCAAGGGTCCCTCACCACCTTACCCCCACCCTTCCAACCACATAAACCCAACCCCCCGCACCACCCCTTCGCCGTCACCCCCAGCTATAACCCGGCAACCACCACCCACACTCACAACCAACCTCGAACCAAAACCCCCGCCCCCGCCACAGCTCCAGCCAATCCTATTTTGGTCTCGGCCCAACTTTCGAATCACCACCGCCCGTAGCCCAACCCCCCATACTCATCCCATGTTACACCTTGCAAGCCGGTATCTTTACACCCAACCTTTCAGGCTAACCATACTACTACCAATACCCTCTTAAAAAAAAAATAGTGACAACAACCTAACTCTCTTTGCCTCAAACTGCTTATTGGCGTGCATACATGAATGACGAGTTTTTAAAAGGCTTTGACTGATCATCAAGAACTGGTTCTTGTAAACTAAGCCCCCATGGGCGGCACCCAGTGGCATGTCAATGGGTTGTACAAATTACACACACTGTACGATGGCAGTATTACATCCCGTACAAGGCCTCGTTTGTTGCTAAGGCTCAATCAGGGAGTTGGGCGTTGAATTATCTCCGAGACATTCAGTCCTAGTTATTCGGCAAGGAAACCATTCGCGTGGTACTGTCACTCTCCTTGCGCACAATTGGCTCATCATCAGTTGGTGTTTCCATTCACTTCTTCATGCATGCCTTTATGAAACTATTTACATGAACGCAACCACCGCCTTGAGTGTTGATCCCCGCTTCCCTCAACAATTGTTTTCAAACTTTAGAATCTCTATATGGGGGCCTCAAGCAAGCCCCCCGTTGCTTGGGGACACACGTTAAAAATGTTTCTCCAGGGACCGGCTTCACGTGTTTCTACACGACACGTGAGTCCTTTTACTCGCATTTAGCAATACTGTAAATCAATTCTCTGTCTAGTAGATGATATCATTATTACAGGTTCTCCTTGCAGCTCTCATTCGATGTCACTCAGCGTTATTCATACTCCTCTCAAAATGAAGGACCTTGGCCCGTTACATTATGTTCTAGTAATGGAGGTTTCTCGGAACACTGCAGATCGACTTGTTTTTCTTCAATAGTCAAATATGTTCGAGATCTGTTTCAGAAAGCTGGCCGGAGAAAAATGCAACCAGTCACAACACCGATTGCCTACTCTTGGTCTCTCGTCTACGAATGGAGCCGACACCCTTTTTTGCCGATATCCACCCCCTCTGCAGCCTCATTGGGCTCTACGTATTAGGCATTACCCGTCTGACATCCATTTGGCTTCACCGAGTTGCTCAGCGCCATGCATCACCAGTGAACATGATTACCATTGTCTAAACGCATTCTCATGTAAGACAAAAAAAACCTTTTTTGCGACTCTTGGGTCGTGGTTTACTCATTCGAACCGGGGACTTAGAGCTTCGGGGTTTCTCATATTCGATTGGGCAATGATAAAATGACTAGAAAAACATCTCCTCGTGGTTTCTCATTTTTTTGGGGCCAACGCTGATCTCCTGGTGTACAAAAAACAACCCAGGTCTCTCGGTCCTTGACTGCAAGCTGAATCCGCAGATCCCTTGCTCTTCTTGCTGCTCTGTAACCATGTGGGTCACCATATTTCTTCGCGAACTGCGCGCCACTCTCACTGTTCCTGCTCTCTATTGTGAAGACAAATCACCATCGTGTTGGCCACGAATTTCCTTCCACACCCATAATGAAAGCGTTGGATACTGATTGTCTCTCTTTGTTCGCGATGAAGTTTTTCAGGCCCGGCAAACCATGGCTGTGCAGTATGTAGCCGGCCTTAATAGCAACCGACTGTATGCTCACAACCTCTCCCGAAGCCGCAGCACGCTTACCTTCAATGTTCAGCTTCCGTTCGCTCATCCCTTCCGCTCAGCTCAGCTTGAGGGGAGAATACTAAAAGATCTATTAATTAAAGAGTATACAATAATATTGTATTTACTGTGTACTAATCCTATCCCATTAGGATTAGTTACTCCTTAATCCTAGGCCTATTAGGATTGTACTCCTTTCCTATATCTCCTATATATATCTCCATGTTTCCCTTACACTTCAATACCATCAATTTTCCTTCAAACAGAATCTTGTACAATAATTGATTCTATCTCGTTTCTGGCTATATTGGGACATCAATATAATGTATTCACTTTGTTAGGTTTGAGTGTTACTTTTATAAGGCCAAGAATTTGTTTCATTTTCTGAATAATTTTAAAATAATAAAAAGTCACATCTTTTAAAAATCGACAGACAACTCAATATCTAATGAAATAAAGAAATAAAAAATTGGCTTAATTTATTTTGCTTTGTTCCAATAATAGAAAGACTTATTTAGTAAGTTTGGTTGTGTTTAGGGAAATACGCCCAAACAAAACATTAAGACATGTAGTATCAACAAGCGATTTCTATTGTTTATAATTTCTTTTACTTTTGCTATTAGTAGAAATTGATTCATTTTTTCAAAAATCAAACATATAAAGGTGATATTTTGAATGTTTTACACGATTAAGCCATAAATGTTTCCAATTTAGCGACAGATTTAAATAATGGACCTATATATTTATTTTCTCTATATTATATTATGTGTCTGACACCTTAAGTTAGAAAATTTTGAAACTTCATATAAAAAAATTTACAATCTTATTTGAATTCCAGGTTTGGCCCAAGCAGATGATTTGAAATGTTGTACTGGCACGCACATCGGAAGTTGTGTTCCAGGCTCCAAAGATGATACAACATGCGATAATCTTTGCAAGCAAAATTGTAAGGGAGGTCACTGTCAGTCATAGGCGTCGAAAGTCTCCCCAATCATTTCTGCCATTGTCTTTGTTAAGAACCTTTCAAATTTAATTTTTAGATGTGGCTAATTTTATGATAGAGAATCTATTAAGATTCAATCTACATATGTTGTAATTTATTTAAATAATCTAAATATCTTTAATTTTTATTACTTTTTAATTAGTTTTTTCTTTTACGCTAATGATATCACAAAATAATTGTAGTAAAGAAGTAAGAAATTATAATCTTTAAATGGTCAAAAAATATAAAAACATCGATTTTTGAAAAGGAATGATGTCATTTTATTTCTTCTACTATTCTATACGTAAGGTCCATGGGCCGAAGAAAGTGGGTTAATTTTTTTTAGAAAATTAAGTTGCAATATATTATTCTATGGTCCACTAGGATGGTGTTTCAAAGGATCTATGAGTCGCAGTTAGGTCTCGTAGGAAGGTCACAAACATAGAAATTTTAAGGTCAAAGTAGAGTTCTATGGTTTGGGTGTATGGACAATAGAGTGTTCTACAGTCTGTAGGTCAAACCTATAGACTAGTCTAACAGTTAATTTTCAGGGGTTTTTGGGTATTTTACGTGAGTGTTTAATACCTAAAATATGTATTTTGACCCTTTTTTAGGCCCTATATAGTTATTTTATGTTCTGAACTAGTTGTATTCTAATCTTCTCTTTTAATCCCATGCCCACCATATTGATCCCGCTAAACTCTTTTCGAAAAACAAAGAAGAAAGATCTAGGGTTTCAACTAAGGATTTTAAATTGATGACATCATTTGGGCTTTCATCATTAAAGTATGTCAATTTTCATCAGTGGAGTCCTTTACTTTGGGTCCCCAAAGACCCCAATTTTGCATGTTCGATTCTCAATTGAAGGTTAGGGTTTTATTCAATTTTCCTGAGTTCTTCTCAATTATTATAATGAGATATGTTCTGTTTTTTATAATAACATGTCTGTATTGACTTGAGGTGGATTTTGTGATGAAAATATCAATGAAATTGTGAAAGGTTTTTTCACATAAGAATTCATAAGGTTGAATGGTTTTCTAATCTAAGTTTAAATAATATATAGGGAGCTATTTTAATATTTTACTGGATGTTAGTTTTAAATTTTTGTGAATTTTATGGCGGAGTCCTCTCCATGTAGTTATAGAATGAGTCCTCTAGTATCAATCTCCTTGTCCATAACAACGTGTCTCCGTAGGAATTTTTGGTGTGAAGTTTATCTATGTTCATCATTTACCATAGAATTTCATATCGTCTCTAAATTTGATATATGACTTTTATGGTTCAACAAAGTAACATACACTGCATACATAAACAAAATAGCCACTTGCATATATTACAAATATACACAAACAATCCGCCAGTAGGTAATGATATATTTTTCATAGAAACAATTAGAGAAGCAGAACATGTCGGACCGAACGTTCTTGTCCAGGGTGTTCATAATTATATAACAAAAGGTGGCTGATTTTTTTAGACCAAAATGAAAAACAAACTGTAACTATTTTTTAATTCAAAAAGGAAAAAGTCAAACACTAAATGATGTGTGTTTTTTTAATAAAATAAGGAACTTTTTCGTTTTTTTCATACTAAAGGTCATGACCATATCTACATGATAAAAAGTAAGTAAGGATAGAGATACTTATTTTTCCCTCTTGAAGGGTGATTACAATTAAGCAACCCCTGTTTATATGTGTAATGTATTGTTTTTCAAAAGTTAAGGTGCGACACTTTCTCACAACACATTGAACTTCATTACATTTAAAGAGTCACTTCACAAAGTAACAACTTTAGACATCAAAATAAGGGTCTGGGCCGGAGCTAGGAATTTTATCAAGGTGTTCAAACATTAAAAGGGAATTTTTTTTATAGTTCAAAAGAAATTGAAAATTCCACATCATTTTTACCATTTTTATTGAGATTCCATTAGTGTTTTTTTAAACATTTTCTGAAAAACAATTTAGAAAGACTCAAGAGGAAAATAATAGTAGAAAGTGACTAAAGTTTACCTTTAAATGTATTTTCATAAGATAGTGTTAATCTAACAATTTTCTCAATCTAAATTTGAAAATATAAAGAAACAATAAAATTTTAAATTTTTATCTTTAATATATTTTATGAAGAGTAATTAAATTTAACCCTAGAAATAGAAAGATATTGAACAACTATTTCTGTTTAAAAAAAGAAAGTTTTGTTCAAATGCAAGAGGAATCGATCCAGGACCTACACTAATGAGCACTCTTAACCCCGTCTGAGCATATACTTTGTTGTTTGTTTAACAAGTGGTGATTTTATTTAGATCTCTAGCTACATAAGAATATTTTATTTAATTACACGATACTAATTTTCATGTAATGGGTCTTGATAACCACCCCCTTCACACCGTTGTAGCTCCACCCTTACGAGAGGCCCTATACACGACCCTTGACTTACATATACACATAATAATAGACAAAGTAAGGCATTTAATATTAATAAAAGTGTTTCAACAAGAAACGGAGGTTTAAAATAGTCTTGATAGGCCATCTATTACATCAAAAAGAGTAGCGAGCTGTAGCATGTACACCACACACAATATCTGACACCTAAGACATAAGAAAAGCAATAAAGGTTACATCGTTCTTAGAGTATGAAGAATCATTAGGTCTTGAAAATTTATAGATGATTAACAAGCCACGAAATGAGGAAGTTGATTATTCAATCCCTAGTTTAGTGAAATAATGTAGGCAAAAATATGCATTAGTACATGAAATGTATTAAGTGTGACCGATGAGGGGAATTCAATAAGATATGATACATGATCATAAGAAACAATATAAAAATGTATGGCCTGACTTAAGCTAAACATCGTTAAAGATTTTAAAGAGATATCATAAATCATGAACAAGGTCAATGCATTTTAAAATCACATCAAAACTTCATAAAAATTTGAATAAAACTTTTTTGGTTTTTGTCCAGATTGTATCGGTTAAACAACCATAGCACCATGTATCTATACACAGAAATCCACTAATCTTCCTCCCACATTAAAGATTTCGTTTATTACCAGAGAAAAATCATAACCTGTAGCTTAGGTAGATCCCCTATCTATATCACTTAAGACACACCAAAGAGGCATGTATTTTTGGATAAGGATATTGCTCAATCCGCCTCTCCTTACAAAGACCCTCCATCTTAAGAGCTTCTCGATCTCACGCAAATTTTAATGGATTAAATCATAATATACAAGAATCGCAGCCATGATCCAGTATAATATGTTTACTAATACAAGCTTAAGCGGTACATAAGAATTACTCTTCAATCTGAATCATGTTGATTGAGAAAACCTTTCACCAAACATATGGCCATATATGTGAGGAAACCTTTCAAAATTTTATTTATGACAATTTAAAGAAATCTAGTTTTTAAAAAAATTATTTTTATAGATAATGTATAAGTTCATGAAATCGTCATTCATAGCTTCATTTCTTCTTCAAAAGTTAATGGAATTTAGGGTTCACAGTGAAAAACATGATCAATGCATCAGTTCCCATGGAATTATTTGAAAAGCATGTAATTGAGTTTGAATCATCAAAATAATATTATAGTCAATCAACTAAATCCATATGAATAGAACCCATCACGATTCAATGAAATCCTAATCAACTTTTTAGTTGAATTTGACTTCAGGAGATTGAGAAACCTTTAGGTTGAAAAGTGAATGGTACCCATTGATGAAACCCTAAATTCCTTGAGATAAAAGCTGTAATAAATATACATTAAAATGAGGCTTGAATCCTTGTTTCACAACCAAAGGTAGACTCTAGGTGTAACATAGCGTGTGAGACTCCAAGAGCCCCCCTACAAGCAACTTAGCATGCATTTTGCAAGAGAACAGAAATAGAGAGATTTAAAAGATCATTTCAAAGAATAGAGTTTTATAAAATGAAGAAGAATCTAACAATGTATGAAAGCCATATAGTACATAAGAAGTAATCGGGACGTAGCCCGTACATCAAGTCAAAAACCGAAAGAAAGAATATGCATTTGTACAAAAATCAAAAGGATTGGTCCGCTAAATGTAATGAATACTCACCATCTTAAAACATCCTTACTAGATCCTAGCCACGGAGTTTGCGAGGGGTAGAGCATCAAACCCTATATTTAGATAAGAAATGTAAGCAAGAGTATGCGTTAGTACAAAATGCACTTAAAATGAAAGCCATGTATAAGACATCTGAAATCATGGTGCAGGGATACTTGAAAAACTAATGTCAAGGAATCTAGAAGCACATAATACTACATCATGCTCAAACAAAATAGAAATCATCTTAAGTCACATGTGAGATATTTTTGTCAGTAACCTTAGTTCATTGTTGTTGGAGATTTAACTTTTACCGACATATGAGACCATATGGGCTATCAACATGGAATAAGGTGACCCCAAACTGTAAATAAGTTTCTGTGTTGCCAAGGTAAGACCATGAAATTCTACTTTATGTGTATCCACTAGGTAATGTACATCTAAGAAAATCATCCTATGACAACACATAGATATGAGATAAAGAGATTGCTTCAAGAAACCCAACTTCTATTAACATGAGTTCTTCCATCTCAATATCCTCTTAATGATAAGAGTAAATCCCACAAAATGGTCATTTTAGTAACATATCTTTTATCATCCATGGAAAGCATGCTATATCTCCAATCTAAGCTGAGTCATATGAATTCATAGAAAGATAAAATTAAGTAACCAATCCAAGTTAGATTCATTAGAATAGCTCCTTTACTTGATTTATTTTAGGTGAGAAAACCTTTCATCCTTTAAATCTTTTATGTGAAAAAACCTTTCAAAAAATTAACATCAACATCATATATGTTTTATTCTCAAAGAAACTTTCATCATAATTCATCAATTTCATCGGAACATATATAATTCCATAATTCTCTTTTAATAGTTTCATCCACTCCATCATCATATCAGAATCAGTGGTTAGGCAGGGGGGGGTTTCGTGGGGGGGGTTCATCTTTAAAACATAGAATCTTCTAAATTCATGTATAATAGACCATAAATTGATAAATAAAATAATATTTCAAGAATCCCATGACATAGAATAAAACCTTAACTCAATTCGATATTTCCATCTTTAAAAATTGGAGAATTTACAAACTCCATGGAGGAAATGGATTCATTGATGAATAAAATCATACGTCAATGACAAAAGCATGCCTTCAATAGAATAATTGCATCATTGAATTGAAACCCTAGGTTGTGTCCTTTATCTTTAAAGTAACACCTCAAAAATTCAAACCCGGAAATTTTTTACAGAAAAAGCTACTTGAAGAAGTGCACGACCGTAGGGTTAATCACCTCTGATAGGATCCACGTTCTGTTGCCTTCCCTTGGTCATAACTTGGAAGTCAACCAACCCAACCACACCCAAGGGACATTCAAGGGCCGATGGTTTTTGATGACAGGTCGTGGTGGTGCTCGTAGAAATTGAGGCAATAGTGTCCCTAGCCAAGCCCTCATGCACCTCACCCAAGTAAGGACAACTGGGGCCTTCACTATTCGTAGTCTTTAAGATAGGTTGTGGGGTCACCCGTGGAAGCCTAATCAGTAGCCCCCTCACCAGTCCCTTAGACCCCAACCCTTAAGTGAAAATCAAGGTCACCTTCACGGTCCGTGGTATTACACAGGGGTTGTTGAAAGGTTCAAGAAGTTGGACCCTCAGACATATATTCCAAGGGAATACTACGATAGGCTTCTATGGTCCGTTTTCCCTTTCACTATCCATGAAGGTTGTCGTGGTTAGCCCTTCAAGTTTATAAGTAGGGGTATTTTGGTCTTTATCTTTTTGTTGGACTTTTAAACCTTGTTCTTTTAGCCTTAGATTTCTTGGTTTTAGTGAGTTCAATTCTAGAAACATAACTGGAACTTACCAAATTCAAATCATTAATAAAAACTCATAAAATTAGAAGAGAAAGAGGAGAAAGAGTCGAACAACTCTAAGCTCCAAGAAAGAAACAAGTTTTCATCAGTATCAACATCGAAATTAGAAGATTTCTTTGTGGAATTTATCACCAGGTATGTGAAACTTCACTAGTGGGTTCCTTTTGCTCATTAGGTCCCTAGATTTAAGTTAGTTTATTTTGATTCCTCTATTATGACTAAACCTAGGGCTTCTAGAACTTAAGCAGATCATCATAAACTAGTTATCACATGTTCTAAATTATATTATCATGTTATAACTTCCTTTCATTTATGAATTTAAGAACCCTAGCTATGTATTTTTTATTTATGCTTGAATTACACATTTTAGATTAGATATTTTAGACATATATGCCTCAGTCTTGAATGTGTATTTATGAGTATATTATTTAACATTCTTAGTTTGCATGTTTATTTGAGCTATCGAGTATAATACAGAAATTCAGTCATAATATGTTAGTCATTATTATTTGAAGTAGCATAATAACCCAAGTTGTCTGGATTAAGGTCCGTACCCATATAGTCCGAACAACTCTCTGCCATGTTAGCTTGTAGTCCCCTTCTCTGGACAACATTTTAGTGAAGAAGTTAGCATGCCTCTATACCTCTTGAAGGATACATTAGGTCCTCTCGATGGGTCATATACATTGGACTCTATATTTAGCTCATGTGGTTTTATTATCAATTATTAGTAGCTCGTACATATTATTCAGACACCAATACATTGACCACATTTCAGAATTCACTCTCAACATGTTATAACTTGGTGGTTGCATTTAGTTTGGTTAAGTTCAACATCTCAATATCATCATGTTAATTTTATGCTCTTTCTTTAATGCTTGTTCAATAATATGTTTATTTCTACTTTACTCTATCTTGAATGTTCAGTTTCATTCAAGTATTGACACATTTAATCTGATACATCTTCTTGTAATGTAGGTTCATGTCTTTAAAAGTCACATAACGTATAGATCGGTTCCCAATTTTCACATAACAGCATCAACGCTGAATCCTCATTCTTTCTGGACTAGTGGCATGTTTACCTTTTTAAGTCTTTAGTTTCAGTTTATCTAGATCTAGTGAGGGTATGTCCCAACATTTCTAGTCATTTGAGAGGCTTATTTCAGACAGAGTTATATTCAGGTTAGCATTTGATTTTGATATCTCTCTTGTATTGAACTCTCAATTTTTTAGATATATCAGACTATATATGGGTTTTCCCCATCACATTAGTTTTCATGATATTTAAGTTCCCCGTCTGTTAAATTATCTTAGTATGGTCATGTAATTCCTATAGGGTTATCATGGGGTTACTTGCGATCATATGTCTGGTGTCTAATATGCTCAAATTATACTTCCCTAAAGATGTATAAGCGGTTGTATAAAGTAAAGAACCCAAGTATTATGTTGGGGTCCATCCCACGAGGAAAATCATTTAGACTTAACTTTAATATACGAATACCACTATTTAGTCAAGTCCTTTCTGAAAACTAGTAACAAAAAAGGGGGGTTTTGTAAAACAAAAGTGTTGCAATGTTGTGAAATCAAACAAGTAACAAAAGTGAATTATTAGTGTTTATCAAGTTGTGAGAGAAACTAGGGTGTAAGTGTTCCCCATTGGTTTATCACGCCATAATCCTAACGATAACAATTCATTCCTAGTGTTTTGATTATGTATCTATAAATCCTTGGTCCGAAATCTAAAGAATTTCACCCTGTACCTTTGTTCGGCTACGTGTGTCTAAATTACTAACCCTTACATTAACTTCATACTAAGCATTATATTCCGTGTTTGGATTAGTTATGACTTTGCACAAATCGAAACTAGACTATTAGATAGTATCCACTAAATCTATGTCGATAAGTCATTTCCTATTAACTACCCCCTTGGTCCGGTAACTAGCAATAAGGCGAGTTCTAACGCGTGCACTCGTTAAAAGGACTTCTAGATGAAAGAAATATCGATGCATACAATAACCTATTTGAGAATTGTTATTTAGCTAAGTTTATTTTGTTAATCACCCATGGTTGCCACAACCCTAGTTATGGATTTAGTTACCCATGCTTAGAAGAACAAAATTCATAATTGATGAATAATAAATCATGAACTTACTTTGACAAATTCGAATAAAATCCAGAAATTTAACTTGAAATCATACAATTATCTTGAACAAAAAATCCAAAATTTTGAATTAGTTGCAAAAACAAATCTCCAAGAACACAAGTATGGAATTAGTAAAAGAATCCAACTCCAAAAAAGAGGTTTTCACCCTATTTATTATAAAAAGAGTCCTAAATTTAAAAGGAGTTCAAGTAAGGAAAGTTTTTCCAAAAACTAGCTTCAATTGACGACCCACATAGACGGAGCGTCGACTGGCTCATCGTTCTATTCTTAGCATCTTTTCTCAGCCTTCACTTTGCATCTTCTCTGATCGAATCGACAAAAAAACACAACGAACCGTCGATTCAATTACGGGCCATTGATGCTTATCGAAATTACATACTTAACTTTTATTCAACATTGGGTACTAGGAAAGTCTTTGATCACATCGATGATTTGCCAGGAGGGTCCGTTGATCAGTCAGTGGACCGTCAATCCTTCTGTAGCCCCACACTGGTGAGGATTCCCAGAGTTGCTTCGAGATTCCTGAACTTCCAATTGACGGTCACCATCTGCGGTTCGTTGATGAGATGACGGGCCGCCGATGGCCTTCATCGGTCGAATCTTCACTTAATTTACACAGCCTTCTGCGTTTCAGTTTTGGACAACTTTCCTGAAAAACAATGGCAAAAACATATTAAAATCACTACAAAATGGCTCTAGACAAACACCAATCTCAAGGAAAAAGCATTGAATGTATCGTTAACCCACGGTAAATTAGTGTACAAGTCTCGAGCATTGCTTAGGGCATGACAAAATTGTTTTTCGAGCCTTAGTTTAATGTTTCATAGTATGTATGAAAATTACCAATAAGTGGAGTCCTTTTGTAGTTGTAAAGTGAACAATACATAATAAAGAGGGGACTGGAAGGTGTTTTAAGAAAAATTTCAATTTCTTTGTTACTCTTATCGTATGTGAGGTATGAGCCCACTCCTCATTCTAAATCTTTGTTTTGCGTTTAAGATCATGCCTCCTTGTAGAGATAACGCCAGGAATGTGAATGCATTGAAAGAAAACTGAGCTCCTCCAGTCCCAAATCAAGAACTTTCGAATTCAGAGTTCAGGAATGCCATTCAGATGTTGGCTTATAGTGTGGCCAACCAGAAAAATCAGCGGTTCAAGTTCGGGAAAATGATAATGGTGGGTTAGGTGTAGGTAGAATAAGAGTTTTTTTTATGATTAATCCGCTAGAGTTCCTACGATTTCAAGTTCGAGAAGATCTGCAAAACTTTATTCATGCTGTCAAGAAGATTCTTTGAATTGAACGCTCCACAAATCTTTCTTGAAATGCAAGTTCAAGATCAACAAAATCATTCAAATTTCCTCATAACAAGGATGACTCCTTTCTCACACAAAATTTATCAACAAATTAGAATCTTGAAATCAAGTACAATTCTCACGCTCACAAAGATAAGAACATATATGATTCTACTTACAGACTTGCCCTTATTTTCCATTCAACATTCTTTTGATCGAACAAAAGATCACTAAGGTCATTAGAACGCTTGTAATGGGGCTGAGTGTAAAGGTATGATCATTTTTGCTTACTCGCTTCTACCTTCAGGAAGTATGGCCTGAAAATAACTTTTTATTCTTATCTTTCATATTAAAATATGTTCACAATCAAACCTCTTATCCACTTAAGCAAAACTCATTAGATACCATATTTCTCTTACTCCTTTCAAACTCTTCATAAACTTTTCTCTTTTCGATATTTTTCTGTTTTCACCTCTCCTTTTTTTATTACACAAAGGGGTTCATCTTTTACAAACCATTGCTTCAAAGGGGGATTTTTCACACTTAATGACTTTCCTTTATTTTCACTTGGCCCAAACCTAGGATTTCGGCCTATGTTGGCTATACAACTTACCAATACTTCATGAATGTTATAGGCGATGTGATAAAGAGGTAAGAGTTTTCTAAATTTCTTCCAAAGAAAAGGATAGGCTCAAAGCGTTTCAACCGAGATTCATATTTCTCACAAGGTAGCCGAAAAGAAGTATACTATCAAATTTGGTTCACTCTTCACAAACATTACCTAAGATCATTTCAGTTATTTGTTGCAATCAATCAATTGGACTAACGGGGCTAGTTTTACTCTACATCAATCATAAAATGGAAGACAACCTCACCAGTTATGGAATTCTATACAATTAACAAACAAGCCACAATTTCTAGCTAGGGTTCAATGATCATTACGAGAGATTGAATCAACAACCACTTAGTCACAATGAGATGAAAGAGGTTCACATATGACCTATGTAATTTAATTCGCCTTCATCGTAGGCACCCATTCATATCGTTTAATTGAAAGCACTATTCAAGTCATCGGTACAGATTAAGACCAACACTAAAAAATGCAAGAGAACAACCCATTATTCAAACACACCTAGGGGTGGTATTCAAAAGAAGTCCTCACTCCCACAAAAAATATCAAACTTTTTCCTCCATGTGTGAAAGAAAACGAAAACGAAATAAAGATAAATATGTAATAGAGTTAAATGGAAGGAATACGGATATGTGAATTCTTAACTATTTGGTTACCAAAATATTAAAATCACTTCTATCTAGTATGAACCATAAGGCGATTTAAGTGGGGATCAACGACATATATCGGCGCACAACCACTTCGAGTGAACTCATCGCCCAATGTTCCAGAACCCCAGCACCTCATCAGTGGTCCAATAGTGTTGGAAATCGGGTTTACCAAACCATGTTCATGGATCAGTGAGTTTTATGGAAGGTTTGAAAATTTTTCAAGAACTGTAGTCCTCCCTTTATGTGAAAAAATGAGCCTAATTGAGACCGCAATTCCACTCTGCAACTCACCGAACTAGACTTGCCTTTGCAGAAACACCAGTACGTGCACATTCAACACACATTATCAAAATATAAAGATGACGGGGGGAAGAGGAATAGAGGGGTAAGGCCGGGAGGGGGATAGCGGTGATAGGGGTGGAATTGGGGAGGGAATCTGTGGTTATGTTTAACGGTTTGGATATTGTTTTGGGCAAGGGGTATGGAAGTTTGGGGGATGGGAGATGAGAATAGTGGGGGGATTAGTGGAGGGCCGATGTGGAGTTAATACGACCTGATTAGTGGGGTGGGTGAGTTGGGGGGGTGAGTGGTGGTTTGGTTGCCTACCTACACATCGCTCCTTATTTAACGTCGTAACACAACGTGGAAATTCGTTGAAGCATTGTCCAAATACACCACTTCAATTACAAAAATTTAATGATATACTCCGAAATAGAGATTTAGACCACATTGCCCATCACCTTGAAATATAGAACATCCTTAAATTCAATTTCAATTGCCTCATTTGTGAACACTTGAGTAACCTTGAATGAACAAGACCGCTTCGATTTAAATTAGAGGGAAAAAGTGTCAAACGAGAATTGTATAACAACACAAAATTACCAACTCATAATTAACAATGACATTTTGCCAACATGTTGCTTCTTTATTTTCTCCTTTTACAGGGTTGAAATCTAGTATGATCTCAATTTAAACTCCTTCATTTCATGAAGTTGATTTAATCACCCTTTAAGGGCCTTCTCCCAGTTCATATTTAGCTAATTCAATACCCATAGTGCGTCATGTTCAGCTTATTCAATACCCATAGGGCCTTATGTTCAAGCTCAATTGGATAGTAGCATGACTTCAATAAAAACAAATATGTGTAATAACATACATATCGGGGTTTTGAACAGAGTAAAATACACCCATAGAGCATCATCAAATTTATGAGACCAATTTGACCGAGTTACATTCACCGGTTTGGCCAAAATACCTTGAATTTCTCTGTTTGAAACTTCAACTTTGCCTCTTGTTTGTTGATGGATGATCTTGAAAATTTATTATTGACATCATATTTGCTCATCAATGAGGCAAATGACCGATCACAAAAATGATATCCTACATCACTGATGATAGCACGTGGGGTGCCAAATTCTGCAAAAGTATATTTTTAAAAATTACACAAGATTTCTCTTATTATAAATATGCGGACATCGCAACACATTTGAAACGTATCAAACGTCCAGGAAAATAAACTTGTTTCCAAAAGAAATAAAAAATGGGACCCATGAAATCAATACCCCAGTCATAAGAAAAAAAACTCCACTTCTAAGATAGAATTGAGAGGTAATTGATGCTTTCGATGAGTACGCCGTCTTTAATTGGACAAGGACTGTAATGTTTTATAAAGTCATGCGGATCTTCATATAGAGATGTCCAATAGTTACAACTTTGCAGCACTTTTTTGATGATGTTTGCAATCCACTGTGATGTCCTCTAATAGGTGAAACATGATATTCATTTAGAATTTAACGATTTTCTTCATCTGGTACGAACCGTCGGATTATATGATCAGCATATTCTATGAAAATATATGGTACATCCCAAAATTAATTCATTACATTGAACAAAAACAATTTTTTCTCGTAAAAAGTTAGGCTTTTAGGTATTATTCCACACACTACACAGTTAGGAAGTTCAGCGTACCAAGGGGTGCTGCATTGGGTTATTCTCATCACAATATCATCTCGGAATTCAGCCATAATATCTTGTTCCTTGAAGTCAACTGTATTGGTTTATAACCGTGACAAATGATCTGCAACCTTAATTTTACACCCCTTTAAGTATTTTACCTCAAAATCAAACTCTTGAAACAACAAGAACAACCTAATCAACCTCGTCTTAGCATCTTTATTGGACTTTAAGTAATGTAGTTCTACATGATCAATATAAATTATCAGTTTAGTGCCAAAAAAGTATGTCTTGAACTTTTCAAATGCAAATAGTACAAAAAGTAGTTCTTGTTTTGTCAATGTAATTATGTTGTTCTCCATTCAGTGACATATGACATAATAAATCGGATGGAAGTTGTTGTTCTAGTTTTTCCCTAACAAGGCTCCTAGAGCGGTGCCACTTGCATCATTCATCACCCAAAATGGTTCGGACCAATCCAGGATCATAATAACCGAAATAAAGATTAGTTATAATTTTACACATTCAAAAGCTTTTAAAAAAGCATCATCAAAAGTTACTTCACTTTTTTCAACTATCTTGCACGATGGGTATGCAAATTTTGAAAAGTCTTTGATTAATCATCAATAGAACCCTGCATGACCCAAATAATTTTAAGACCTTTACTCAACAAGTGTGTGGAAATCTCACGTATTTGTTTGACGACCTCCATTCCTTGTTGACAAAAAATTCTGATCCTAGGAAGATTCCTTCCTTCCTCCTTCCTCGACCATGAAATGACACTTTTCCCAAACGAGGACCAATTTATTTCCACACACCTATGAAGGACTTTCCCGTGATGATCTTAGCTTGTCTCAAATAAATTACCTACAACTCTGAAATCATATATGAAGATTTAAGTTAACTCTTCCACTATGTCAGCAAAAATAAATAACATGCATCATTGGAATTCGCCGGAGCATCACACAATCGAAATGCTATTCTCTTGAATGAGGAAGTTCCATAGGGACATGTGAAAGAAGTTTTCTCATAGTCTTCTTCTGCAATAGAGATTAAGTTTTACCCATAGTAGTCATCTAAGAAACAGTATCATCCACTCCCTGCATGTCCAGCAAGAATCTGATCCATAAATCGCATTAGAAAATGATCTCTCAATCAAAGAATTTAGCCTCTCGTAGTCCATCAATATTCTTTAATGGGTGACCATCCTGATAGGTACAAGTTCTATTTTCACATTAGGACCCTCGTAATTCTTTTTTTCTTCGGTACACATTATACATGACTACCCATTTACTATCCTCAATAGGATACATCATACCTGCATTCCATTTAATGATCTCTTTGTTGAACACCTCTTTCATATGTGGGTTTAGTCTTCTTTGATTCTCAATACATGGCTTGAATTGGCTATGTAATTGTATTTTGTGAGTGCGACTTCCGAGTGGAATACCTACAATATATGCAATTGTTTTTCCTATTGCCTTTATGTAACCTTTCAATACCTCCGCTTACAACAAAAATTTGACTGTGCCACTCGACAACGTCCCTACAAATGATCACGGAGTATTTTTTACTCTCAAGAGTGCATACAAATGATTAGAAGGGATTACTTTCAACTCATTTTTCGAGGGTTTTTCAATGGATGTTTTAGCAGGAGGACACTTTCGATTCATTAGATCAATGTCTATATTCAATGGGTTTCTTTGATATGTAACTTATCCCTATAGAGCAGCTACCACTTCATCATTACCTCAAACTTTAGTCTCATGATAATCCAAAATAACAACCTCAAAAGGTTTACCCATAAATATCATTTTACTCACACTAGAAACCGCTTCATCTGTAATATCTTGTCACTCGAAATAACTAAAAATAATGTAAGAAATCTAAAATAATCACTTTGGGAAAGAAAGGGGATGATTTGGAAAAAAATTCTAAGTTTAAGGAGTGAGTTTTGGTCATTTTCCAATGGCTATAACTTTTTCATCTGGAGAAGTTAGTGGTAGTTCTTAATATAGTTAGAAAACCCTTGAATTGATCTTTTCAGCACCGCCTAGTTTGCGCATTTTCAATGTCGTATGAGGGGAACATGCCTATCGAAAGATGGATTGGTGAGGTGAGGAAAGTCCAATTCTTGATTTAAGTGAGGGCAAACGAGTATTTTGAGACAATTATTTCCTAATTCTTTTTAAGGTTTTCATTATAGTAAAAATTAGCCTTAAGAATGTTTTTTTGGAAAATCAATTCATGCTTAGGCTTGAGAAAAAAAAATAAGAGAAGAAGAAGAAGGGAGGAATATCAAGGTTTCGTCAAGTATGCCAAGGAATAGCGATTCAAATTCATCAGGGGTGATTCCTGTTAAGGTACGTGAGATATTTTGCATTGGGTTAGATCATTCACACACCAATTTCAATTCAACAAATTATGAGTTGTTTTCATGCTAAAAGTTGAAGTTCTTGAAAAAAATAACAACTTCTCATTGATTGAATTGTTGGTTGCTTATTGTTGGTTGATTCTTTTTTCTCCAGGTTGTTTCTGAGTTGAATCGAGTGGATGTTGAGGGTAAGAATAGTTCAAAGGGTTTGGTTAAAGAACTAGGGAGGTTTGTAGGGTTACTAAATGAAAAAGGAGTTTAAAAATCCGTTAGATTAGTCTGGCAGAAGGATAGGCCGCGTCGTCAACTGTAGTCGGCACCACTGCACATATAATTATCCTCAGTAAACTAAGGCTGGCGCGACACACCCTAATTGTGCGTGGATCGGCATTTTTCGCACAGTTTTTGGGGTTTAGCACTTTTAAATCCTTATAAGGTATATTAGCACCTTATAATGATTCTAATAACTTGTAATGATTTTTAAATACCAAAAAATCATGAAAGAAGACATATCATAACCTTGAATCTACAATCCAATGCAAGAAAAGTTAAGATCAAAGTTTAAGAGTTAAGAGTTAAGTATAAAGTTAAGAAGTAAATCAAAGCAAAGTTCTTAAAGGTTTTCAAGAAACTTTATTAAGTGTTGTAGCTTCATTTTAAAGCTCAATTTTCAAGTGAAGTGAAGAGTAAAAGTTGACGTCTTTTTATTAAAGAGGTATCAGAGAACTAAGTATACCTTAAGAGTTGATTAAGACTCAAGTTTTCAACATTAATAAAGAGTAAAGAGTTTAGTTCATTTATCAAAAGTTACAAAAGGACTAGGTATCCTCTAAAATGATATAAATGTTTTCACATATAAGTTTATAGGGAACAATGATTTTCGAAAAGAGTTTTGAACAAGAAGGGAAAACAATGATTCCAAGAGAGTTAGAAATTATCAAACCCCAGAAAGGCGTTATTTGTAAACATTAGCAAAGTACATTTTTTGGAGTAGTAATTGAGCACCAATTGGGATCACGTTTAACAATAACTCAAGTGTCCATGAAAACCATGAAGCCATTACGGGAATTAATGAATCATAATTTTTAACTGATCACATAAAGTTTAATGTATGGGGATTTACAACAAGTCCATTTAAGTTTCCTATACAAATGGCAAGGTATAGGATTCTCCTTGGCATGTCAGGTAAAATATTGTACCATCACTTTGGCTCACAATGATGGTTATCGGTTAAAGAATCTCCACAAAAACTATATTACATTGATATATAAACTAGTTGATTTATTATAATCCTGTTCTTTAAATTCTTAGTTTGGTTATAGTGGTTTCCCACTTTATGTAATTGGCATTGTCGCATTATTGCTTTATATTAAGTTCAGTATTTCATGTGTTGAGCAGAGCCAAGTTAAGTATTTTTTCTTAAAATTTTAAAGTTTGAGTTTTGTTAGAATTACAACTCGCATACTCGTACATACAATGTATTGATGCCAGTTGGCCAGCATCGTATCATGATGCAGATGCATCTATTCTAGATTACCACCCAGAGCCTCGTTAATCCATCCAAGCACTCAGAGTCAGTGGTGATCCTTCTTGCATTCCGGAGGAATCTTTAGACTTTTTATTTATAGAATATTGTGGGATTTATCCCAACATTCATTTTAGTATTATAGAGACTTGATAGAACAGATACATAGTCGATAATTCAATTTTTAGTTTCTCTTTTTCTTGCATTTCAGGTATTCTATTTTTGAGACATAAGTGTCATTTTGGCTAAGACAGTTATTTAATTTATTTTATGAGAATGTTTCTCGCTTTAAATTGAGTTAAGACTTCCGCTGAGTTATGCAAGTAAGGTCAAAGGTCCTCTCAAGGCCAAAAATTGTAATTGGGCACCGTCCACATCCAATGTGTAGGCTCGGGACATGACAAACTTGATATAAGATCACATATTTCAAGAGTCATGGGAAGCCTATAATGTGGTGTGTCTAGAGTCTTAGTCATTGGTGTGAAGAACGCCACATCTATGATTAGAAGGATGCCAAATTTAGGAATTTCTCACTTCTTTCATATTTCTTTTTGTGTGTTACAGTTTATCTCTAAAAAGTTTACCTTTAATTCGTGCTTGCGCGTTCTTCAGATCAGCATGCCTTCACGAAAAGTAGAAAAAGGCCATCCAGCCAGACGGAATGTTGAGGAACCAGAGGTAGCTAATTCATCAAACGTGCAATCTCAAGAAGAAGTCACCAATTCTGAGTTCCATGAGGCTATCCGGATCTTAAGAAATGTCGTTACTTATCATGTCGGGCAACAAATAGGGGATTGAAAAAAAGAGGAGTACACCTAGAGGATTCATTAAATCCTGAGAATGAATATCCTAAATTTCATTTGAGAGAGCACTAATGATGATCCAAAGAATTTTTTAAAGGGAAGTAAGAAAGGTCTTGGATTGATGAATGTGTGTAATGCTAAAGGTGACTAGTTTGTATAATCAACTGAAGAACGTGTCTAGGACATTGTTCGATTAGTTAAAAGAGGCATATACGAGGATGCACCACGTCTAAGTTGGGCCTTCTTTGAACAAGCATTCCTGGGGCATTTCTTTTCCATAGAACTGAAAGAAACAAAGGTACGAGAGTTCCTTACGTTGAAACAGGGCTCTTTAAGTGTGCAGGAGTACGGGTTGAAGTTCACCTGGTTGTCCCACTATGATTTTGAAATAGTTAAAGATATGAGGAGCAGAATGAGCTTCTTTTTTTCTGGCTTGGGTCGTACTTCAAGGAAGGAAGGCAGAACTTCAATGTTGATAGGCGACATGGACATATCTTGGTTGATGGTTTATGTGCAGCAGGTTGAAGAAGAGAAGATGAGGGACAGAGAAGAGAATAAGAACAAGAAAGAAAAAACTCGGAATGAGTCAGGGTAGTAGAAGGGTGGTCTGAATCGACCATAATTCTAGAAACAAAAGGGTCATGCACCCTCATCGGCTAGTACTCCTGTACCCAAAAACAAAGGTGAGCATCATGGACAGAATTCACAGAACTTCAGAGCTAGACTAGCTCAAACCTATGGAAGTGTGGCACACTGAGGTAGTTGGGCTCCTGCATTAGCTAGGTGTTGAACTCACCACCTAGGTAAATGTCTTAATAGGATAAATGTTACTTTTAGTGTGGTCAAGAAGGTCACTTTATGAAGGAGTGCCCTAAGAACAAGCAAGGTAGTGGTAATCCGGGCGACAAATCCCAATCCTCATCAGTTGATCCACCAGACAGGGCAACACCTAGAGGATCCACTTCTGGTATTGGGAAAGGGGAAAATTCCCTCTATGCAATCACTAGCTGCCAAGAACAAGAGAACTCTCCATATGTTGTCACCAATATGATCAAAGTGTTTATATTTGATGTTTATGCTTTGCTAGACGTAGGAGGAAATTTGTCTAACTCCTTATGTTGGAAATCAGTTTGACATTCTTCCTAAGAAACTTTGTGAACCTTTCCATGTTTTCACCCCCTATTGGAAAGTCTATTCTATCAAAAACAAACTATCCTGATTTTCCTATTTCTATCAATCACAAGAACACCATTGCTTACCTAGTGGGGTTATACATGATAGATTTTGATGTGATTGTAGGTATGGACTGGCCTCATGCCTATTATGCGTCAATAGATTGTAGAACTCGAGTCTTCAAGATTCAAGTTCCTAATGAGCCAGTCATAGAGTGGAGAAGTAGTTCAGCAGTGTCTAAGTATCATTTCATTTCATACCTTTAGGCAAGAAAGTTAGTTTCAAAGGGGTTTATCTATTACATAGTCTGATTTAATGACTAAAGTAATGAGATACCTTCCTTTCGGCCAGCTTCTGTAGTAAATGAGTTTCCAAAAGTATTTTCTGATGATTTACCCGAAGTCCCTACCGAGAGAAAAATAGAATTCATCATTGATATCATTCCAGATACTTGTCCTATCTCTATTCCTCCATACAGAATGGCACCAGCAGAGTGAAAAGAGTTGAACGAACAGATGAAAGAACTGTAGATAAATGTTTTATTCGACCAAGTGTCTCACCTTGGGGCGGTCCAGTATTATTTAGGAGAAAGAAAGATGGTTCCCTTAGGATGTGTATAGACTACCACTTATTGAATAAGGTTACCATCAAGAATAAATATACTTTTCAAGGAAAAATGATCTTTTAGATAAACTTAAGGGTCCGACATGTTTCTTGAAAATTGATATCAAATATGTATACCATCAATTAAGGGTTAGGGAATGTGACATTTAAAATACAGCCTTTAGAACAAGATATGGACATTATGAGTTTTTGGTTATGTCTTTTGGATTGATAAATGCACTAGCAGCGTTCATGGATTTTATGAACAGAGTCTTCAAGTCTTATTTAGATATGTTTGTTATCGTCTTGATTCACCACATACTAATCTATCCAAGGAATAAAGAAGATCATGTGAATCATCTCTAGATAGTCCTTTACGATTTGAAAGATAAGGAGTTGTATGCCAAGTTCTCCAAGTGTAAGTTTTTGCTTATGTCTATGGAATTCTCGGGCCATATAGTTTCCAGCGATGGGATTAGAGTTGACACCCAAAAGATAGAAGAAGTTCAGAGTTGGCCTAAACCCACGCCTCCAACAGTTATATGGAGTTTCTTGGGTTAGGCTGGCCATTATAAAAGGTTTTTTCAGGGGTTTTCATCTATTTTCTCTCCTTTAACCAAGTTTATTGAGAAGATAATTAAGCTTCAATGGTCTGAATCTTGTGAGAAAATCTTTCAGGAGTTGAATAAGAGGTTGACTACTACCCCAAGGTTGACATTACCAGAAGGTACTCAAGATTTTGTGGTGTACTTAAATGCATCCACAGACAGTTCTTGTTTTGTGTTAATGCAAAATAACAAGGTTATTGATTATGCCTCAAAACAATTGAAGGTTCATGAGAAGATTTATCCAACCCATAACTTAGAGTTGGTTGTTATAGTTTTCTCCCTTGAAAATATGGCGCCACTACTTTTATGGTGTCCATGTTGACCGATTCTTTGATCACAAAAGCCTACAGTATGTGTTCACCTAGAAGGAGATCAATCTCAACCAGAGGAGGTGGTTAGAATTACTCAAAAGTTATGACATGTGTATTCTTTACCACCTAGGTAAGTCTAATGTGAATATTGATGCTTTAAGCAGGTTATCCATGGGAAGTACCACACATCTTGAGGCAGGAAAAAGTGTGTTAGCCAAAGACGTGCACATACTTTCACGCCTAGGAGTAAGACTTATGGATTCACTGAAGTAGGGATAGTGGTGACAAATGGGGTTGAATAATCACTAGTTTCAGAGGTGCAATACCATGGCCACATTTTGCTTAATTTTAAGGTGAATGGTCATAACCAAAGAGATTGTTTTTGAACAAGGGGGATTGTGTACTGAAGTATCAAGGTAGATTTTGTGTACTTAGGGTGGATGGACTCCAAGAGAGAATCACGGAGGAGGCTCATAGCTCTAAATACTCCATTAATCTGAGCACCACCAAGATGTAACACAACTTGAGAGAGCTATACTCAAGGGTAGGTATTAAAAAGGACATTCCTGAGTTTTTTTCCAAGTGTTGTAGTTCCCAACTAGTGAAAGTAGAATACCAAAGGTCAGGAGGTTTAGCTCAGAATATAGAAATTTTTTTAATTGAAGTGGGAGATGACTAATATCGACTTCATCATATAGTTACCAAGGTCTCGTAGGAAGCATGATCTAGCAGAGGATTATACAATTTTATACATTTAGAAGGTGGTCAGACTTCATGTAGTCCCAATTATGATCATTTTATATAGAGGTGCACAATTTAAAACTCAATTCTGGAAGTCTTTCCAGAAAGGATGGGTTACAAGGTGAACTGAAGCAATGCTTTTCATCATTATACTTATGGCAAGCAGAGCGTACTATCCAGAACCTGGAAGATATGTTGAAGTCTTGTGTGATTGATTTGAAGGGGAATTGGGATGACCATCTATCTCTCATTGAGTTCTCTTACGATAATAGCTACTATTCGAGCATCCAAATGACTCCATATGAAGCTCTTTATGGGATAAGATGTAGATCACCTATTGGGTGGTTCGAAATTGGGGACTCAGTTTTGATATGACCAGATCTAGTTCACCAAGCCATAGAGAAGGTGAACGTGATTTAAGGGAGATTCAAAATGGCACAGAGTCGTCAATAGTCCCTCACAGAAGTTAGGAGAAAGCCATTGGAGCTTTAAGTTGATGCTTCGGTATAACTAAAAGTTTCACCCATGAAGGGTGTTTTGAGGTTTTGTAAGAAGGAGAAAGAAATAGTTCCCGGTGTATTGGTCCTTATAGAATATCAAAGAGAGTTGGCAATGTATCTTATGAATTAGAGCTACCACAAGACTTAGCAACGATTCATCCAGTATTTCATATCACTGTGTTGAAGAATTTCATCTGTGATCCTTCATTTATTGTACCAACTGAAAATGTTTAGACTAACGATAGCTTATCCTATTAAGAGATTCCAGTTCAGATTTTAGATTTCCAAGTTTGAAAGTTGACAAAAAAAGAGGTTGTGTTGTCAATGTCCTTTGGAGGAACGAATTTGTTGAAGAAGCGACTTGGAAATTGAAGAGAATATGAAGAAGAGACACCCACTTCTCTTTAAATCCAGAGAGAATGAAGATCAAGATACTAATCCTATTCTTGGAACTTTATAATCTACGAGTAAGCCTGTTATTACTTGATTTTGATTGTTAAGTGTTAAATTTGAGGCTATTATTCTTAGAGTAGTACAAATATATATCATTCGAGGATTAATGTTCCCAAGGAGGATATATTGTAACATCTCGTTACTCGAAATAACTAAGAATAAGCTAAGAAATTTATTGTAATCACTTCTGGAAAGAGAGGGGGAAATATAGAAGAAATTTCAAAGTTTACGGAGTGAGTTTTGATCATCTTAAAATATCTATGACTTCAATCTCAAAAGGATTTAGAAGTAGTTCTTGATATTGTTAGAAATTCCTTGGAGATATCTTTCTAACCCTGCTGAGTTTGCGAATTTTCGATATCTTATAAGGGATAAATGCCTAGCGAAAGTTGGGATGTTGGAGTGAGGAAAGTTCATTTCCAGATTTAAGTAAGGGCAAACAAGTATTTTCACCTAATTATTTCCTACATTTTAAGGGTTTAAATAGAGGAAGAAGAACTCTAAAGTCAGTTTTTCTAGAAAATCAATTCACAGTTAGGGGCTGAGAGAAAATAGAAGAGAAGAAAAAGAAAAGATGAAGATAAAGGTTTCCTCAAGAACACCAAGGAATTGCGAGTGCAATTCATCGGGGGTGATTCCTATTAAGGTATTTAATCTTTTGTGTTGGGTTAGTTCTTCCACACACCATTGATTCAATTCAACAATGTATTAGTTGTTTACATGTTAAAAGTTGAAGTTATTGAAAAGAAGTGTTGAATTCTGGTTGATTGAATTATTGGCTACCTAATGTTTGTTGATTATTGTCTCTCATGGTTGTTTCCTAGTTGAATTAGGTGGGTACTGACAGTACCAATATTACCAATTGTTTGGTGAAAGAACTAGGGAGGTTTGGAGGTTAAGAGATGAAAAACAATATGAAAAAACCGTTAGATGCACCTGGGCAAGGCCAATCTTGTAGAGCCTACAGTACAACAACAATTGACCTCAAACACTAAGTCGTGGTGCGCTGTGCCACTTGTGTGCCAGAAATTGGCCTTAGTCAGTTGAGGCTAGCACGGCGTGAACCGAATGCACCTGGACCAATGTTTTTCGCCTAGTTTTCGTAGTTTATCCCTTTTAAGTCCCTCTATGATATATTAACACCTTTCAATGATTGTAATTACTTCAAATGATTTCTAAATATCTACAAATAACTAAAGAACACTAATCATAACCTTTAACCCATAATCTAAATCAAGAAAAGTTAAGATCAAAGATTAAGAATGAAAAGTCAAGTCTAAAGTTGAAAAGTAAGTCAAAAAAAAGTTCTTAAGGGTTTTGAAGGGTCTTTAATAAACCTTTTAACTTCGTCTTAAGTCTCAAATTTAAAGTAAAGTGAAGAGTAAAATTTGAAATTTTTCTTCAAAGATGTATAAGAGAACAAAATTATCCGAAAGAGTTGATTAAGACTCAAGTTTTAAAGATTAGCAAAGAATAAAGACTTGAGTTCATTTATAAAAAATTATAAGGGGACTAAGTATTCCCTAAAAGTCTATAAACTTTTTTCTCATTTAATTTTACAGAAAAATAAGATTTACTGAAGGAGTTTTGAACAAGAAGGGGAAACATTGATTCAAGGAGAGCTTTTTAAAGCTAAGTGTTGATGAATAATCTCAACCCAAAGAAAGAAAGTTATGTTAAAAATGTACTACTCTAAAATACATTTTTAGAGTAGTATTGAGCAGCGATATGAGGATAAGATTTCACAATTAACTCAAGTCTTTATAAAAATTATATATTCATCATGGGATTTAATGGGTTATACTTTTTAGATGATCACGTAAGTTAAGCTAGTGGTTTGTCATGCCCCGAGCTACACCCGAGACGTGGACACGGAATATAGGACCACAAGTGATCCTAAGCTAACCCTGCTAACATGATCATTAGCATATTAAAGAATATAAACTAATGCGGAAGCTAAATCATAATTTAAACTCAAAAGTTGGGAAATACCCATATTTCATAACTAAGATATTTGAAAACAATTATTTCAATAGACAGGAAATATTAACTTAATACTAAGCTGAAACTAACTATGTTTGAAAATAGTCTCTAAACAGACTTAAAACAAACCCGAAATACCACTCGCGGACAACGCCCAAACCTTAAATCTAAGAAAAATTAAAAACATAAAAGAGAAATACTGAAAAGAAACTCATGACTATTATCCTCGGAGAATGAGGGAATCATCACTGAAATCTGCTGAATGAAGATCGGAAAAACTCGATCTATGCGTGATCTCGCTGTTGGAATTGAAACCTTCATCATGAGAGATGTTAGCGCACGTATAACGTCAATAGTATAAGTACTAAGCATGTAGGATAGAATAAAGTTGAAATAAAACATAATTGAACAAGCACAAAAGCATAATAATAATTCGAACATGATATAGAGCAATTCGAGCTAAGTCTGAAGCAATGGACCAATTTTAAAGATGCCTGAAACAGGCTATTTTGCATATTGAAAATGGTCGATTGGCAAGAGAGTCTGACTGAACTGTGGGAGCTAACTAATAAACCGATAAATAAAACCAAATGATCAAAAGGGAGTCCAATGTATACACCCCATCGAGAGGACCCAATCTATATACCCCCTGTCAAAGGTATAAAACTTATGTGGCGTGATCACTAAACTGATTGCCCACAGGATGGGGACAAAACCTATTTGAATAGTAGGTTTCGGGGACTAATTGGTACGCTGAACCCTAGTCCAAAATCGTATTGATGCTACTCCCAGAATTATGTAATTAACTAAGTATGACTAGTTTCTTTAAATACTGGATTGCCTTAAACTGAAAACAAAATCTGAGAAAGCAACAAATAAATCTGGTTGAAATTATGCATTTAAAAACCTTGAGGCCATGCATATCTGATAAGTACTGTGAAATATCTGAACCCTAGCATGTGTAATTCAACAGAAACTAAAGAAATACATAGCTAGGGTCTGAATTATGCCAATAAAACTGAATGAAACGCATGATATTTATGTTTGGAAACATACACCAATAAGTTTCATGAAGTATTTGAGGATCTAGAACATAGTTAATTAGATATTGGGAATCAAAGAATCCGATTTAGAAACTAGAGACACACATGGGTGGAAGTAACCCACTAGTGGAAATCTCACATTACCTAGTTGAATGAAAAAGTCACGGAGGAAGAATATTCAACATTTCAGGGCTTGGAACGCTGGAACCTTGTTGCATTCTTGAACTAGGGTTCTGAGGTGTTATCCTTTCTTTGCTTCTAATTTTCTATGTTTTTGAATAATTATTTTACTTAGATAAGTTTTAGTTATGTTTCTAGGCTTAAATTGACTAAAATCTTATGATTTAGTGTCGAAACGATGTATCTTAGGGTTTAAACGAAGTGGGAAAATACCAAAGGACCTGTGGGAAAGTTGTTGTTAGATCAAACGACAACCTTGACAGACGGTTTGTCATTCCAATGATGGTCCGTCATTTGGTCCATAGGTTGGGCGTGTTCGACTGGCCTTTACTAAAATGGGTATAACTTTTTACTCGGAGGTCGGATTTTAGCAAGGTCGGTGTCTAAGGAAAGATAATTAAATAATATTTTTTTTTGTATGTAATGGACACATAATTAATTTTGTGGTGAGACTTATGATCATTTGAAGTTGACCCAACTGCATTTTCCCCCTATATGTCTACTATTTCTTACCTACGGACCGTTGGTCCATCTACGGAACGTGCTGGTTATTAGTGGCTCTTGTGAGAGTGTGGGTGAATAGGGTGTCGATTGAAGGTCACGGACTTTGGACCGTAGTCTAACCTACGAACCATAGGTCCGTCCGTCGATCATGACTAACCAAATTTTCCTGGGTTGAGATTTTGAGGGTTCTGATCTCATTGACGGATGTGCACGATGGACCGTGGGTCAGTATACGATCCGTCGATGGCCCCGTTGGTTGCACCAGCTGATTTTTTTTTTTGAAAAGTAGGTTTTTGCTCTGTTTTGGATACTGGTGTTACATTATCTCCCCCTTGGGAACATTAATCCTCGAATGCAGAATAAACTAGCTGGAATAGAGTGAGATGTTCCCAACCCTACTACTAAACACTGAGAACTAACTTTTAGACTGAATCTAGTTACGAGAACATGCAAATATGCTAAAAATAAAACAAATTGAGGGAATTGATTTCAAGACTGAATTCAAGCATATGAATGGATGAAAAGTGAAGAGGAACTATATCTCAAAGCTGGAGTGAATCGAAGGAAAGAGGTGAGGGAACTTTGTTGTTCATGGAGTGGCTTCTATTTCTCTCAAGTAGATTCCACTCTACGGGACTGACGCCCCCAAAACCTTGACTAAGTGACTTCTTTGTCCTCAACCTCAACCTGACGGTTCAAGAATCTCAAACCTTTTATCCTCTATAAGAAAGATTATATGTCATGGACATACTCTTTAATGGCACTAAAAAACGTGGGAGTAACCACACATTTCTTCAGAGGTTGAGATGTGGAAGACCGGATGCACAACTGCTAATTCTACTAGCAACTCTAACTCATATGCCACCTTTCCAATACTTTTTAATATCAGGTAAGGGAGTACATATCCAGGAATGAGCTTCCCTTTCTTTCCAAATTTCATCACCTCTTTTATAAGTGACACTTTTATGAAAACCCAATCATCCACTTGGAACTCTAATTCCTTTATTCTCTCATCTGCATAAGATTTTTGACATGCCACCTTTCAAAACCTCTTTAATATCATGTAAGGGCCTACATATCTAGGACTAAGCTTCCCTTTCTTGTCAAATCTCACACCCCCTTTTATAAGTGACACTTTTAGGAAAACCCAACATCCAACTGGGGAAACCTCTAATTCCTTCTTGTCACATTTGCATAAGATTCGTTCTTAACTCATGGTTTCGATGTTTCTACCTGGAACTGCGGCAATGGGGTACTTATCAGAAAAACTGCTGTCAACTCTTCATGGCATTCCAACAATAGATTCCCGCAGATCGCGGTACGTTCAGAGTGACCCTGGGTGAATTAGACTATCTGGGTATAGGCTTCGGCAAGGATATGCTTTGTCAACTAACGCACATCAGGAGCACACACAACTCATACGTCGGTTAGGGTAGCAAAGTACACCATCTCCCCCTTGGGAGAAAACTCCACTCTCTTATTGTGAAATTGCATTCTTAAGTTCACGAAGAAAAATAGGATAAGCCTCTTGCTTTTCCATAACCTCCATACCAAAGAGATTTTGCGCATTCGAACTGTTTACACCACTATCTTATAGGCTCATAAGGCGAATACTTAACGATCAAGCCTGTTACCATCCTCACTAGCTCCTTCCTTCTTTCTCAAATGTGGGAACACGAACCATTAGATAACTATAAGTAGCATCTGTACACATTCGCCTTACCATGATTGATAATGCACCACTCATTACTATAATCCTTAAGGAACTCAAAGTCATCTCCTCTCGCAAAGATTCAACTCTTTCTGTGAAACACCATACTGAAAGCTCTTATTGGTCAATGAACACATCTAATGAAAACACCAAAAACTAGTGTCTCCATTATCTGAGTAGTGAAAAACCACCACCGCTGCAAGATCGAGCTCATGAGTTGGATATTTCTTCTCATACCACCTTAAGTTGGTCTAGAAGAAAAGAAAACCCTACCAACTTATCTCGATTTGTGCATATAACACACAACCTAGGCCACCTATCTGCATCACAATAGATCACATTAACCATTTGAAACCTTGTAGATCAAGAACAGTAGTGGTAGTAAATCTGTTTTCAATTCTACAAAGTCCTTATCTTACAATGATCTCACGATTGAAACTTGACCATCTTCTGAGTTCAACCTAAGTCAATTGGTTGAGGCTATGGGGGAGATCCGTCCCACGAAACCTTCTATAATAACCTTGGTAGTAGACCTAAGAAACTTTTTATTACTACAGCGAGTGTAGGTCGGGCCATTGTTGCACGTTTTATTTTCTATGGAATCCACTCGGATCCCTTTGCTAGATACAATGCGACCAAGAAAAACAATGGATTGCCAACCAGAACTTCAATTTGATGAACTTAATGAATAATTGAATCCTTGAGAGTCTTGTTAAAAACAATTCTCAATGATTCGCAGTGCTTCTCTTCCTAGAGTAAAGAGGATGTCCTCAATGAAGACGATAACGAACAAGTCCAAAGTATTGTTGGAATTACCGGTTCATGCAAATCCATGAATGCTACAAGAGCATTGGTTAGTCCAAAACGACATAAATAAAATTCATAATGACCATAAAACAAAGTTCTGAAGGTTGTTGTGGAATATTCACTATCTTGACACTAAGCTGATGAGAACTCGAATGTTGAGGGTCTATCTTTTGAAGTGACGGCACCCTAAAGTTGGCAAAAAAGTCATCAATCGTGGGGATGGTATACTATTCTTGATTGTGACCTTGTTCAACTGTGTATTGTCAATGCACATTCTGAGAAAACCATCTTTCTTTCTTATGAGCAACACTGGTGCACCCCATGGAGAAATAATAGGTCTGGCGAAGCCCTTATCTAGAAGGTCTTTCAACTTCTCTTTCAATTCCTCAAGATCTGCTGGAGCCATTCTGTAAGTAGGAATAGAAATAGGTTGGGTATATGGAAGGAGATCAATTCCAAAGTCGATTTGCCTTTCGGGAGGGACTCCAGGAATATCTTCTAGAAATACTTCTTGAAATGCACATACTACTGGAACTGACTCAAGAGTTGTGGTTTCAGAGCTAGAATCCTTAACCCAAACTAGATGATAAAGATGAGTGTTTGAGATTATCTTTTTTGGCCTTAAGGTAAGAAATAGAAAGAATCGACCCATAGGTGCCTAAATCCTCTCCTTTAGATCTAATTTACCCTCTCCCCCCCCCGCGTCCTTTCTGTCTCTCAGCTTTGTTGATTCTTTTACTTTATAGGATGGTTCGTGTGGAAACTAGAAACGAACATTGATTATCTCGTGTCCTGCCCCCACACCCTCTTCCTTTTTTCCCCTTAGTACTATTCCCACTCCACGATTTCGCGTCCAGTGCATCTCCCTCTGTCCTGGCCAGTTCTACAATCGAACAAAGGCACATAACAGGAATGTAACCCAATCCATTCCTGAAATGACATCGAAGTCTACAATTTCAACTTTACAAGATCTACTGAGGTGACTTTCTAAGATACTGTGACAAGGCAATTTCTGTATACCCGTCTAGCAATAACTGGGTCACCAACTAGAGCAGAGACAGAAAAAGGTTCTGAGAGAGTTTCTGGACTAACACTAAATTGGACTGCTATGTAAGGAGTTACAAAAGAAAGAGTAGCCCATGGATATAACAATGTATAAACATCAAGGTCAAAGCTCGTAACATACCAGTGACTACATAGTGAGAACCTTCCTACTCCTGGCAAGCCTTAAGAGCATACAAACTGTTCTGGCGCTGACCACCACCTATACCTGATGAGTTACCCTGCTGAGTTAGGCGACTTGTTGGTGCTGCTGAAGTTGTAGACTGAGCTCTACCATTACTTCCTTCTTGACCCTATCTAGAAGGAAAATCCCTCAACCTGTGACTAGACTAACTGCACCTAAAACATCCCTCCTTTCCTGCAAGACACGCGCTCGGATGGTTCTTAACACACTTTGGGCAAGTGGGTAAGTCTTGGTGCCTTAAACACTTCCCTGAGATTTATAGCCCGGTGCTCTACCCTTCTGGTCATACCTGTTCTTGGAGGATGGAACACTAGCTGATGAAGGGGCGGGAGCTGAAAAGTTATGCTGACTCTGTGAGAGATGTTCAACCACCTGATTTCTGTTAAGAATAGTCATAGGTCCCATTCCAGCATTCTTATTCGTCCTTAGCCTGACCCAAGCTTATCACCCTCAAACCTGTGGAGAATGAGTTCATAATCCTCAGGAGAGAGTTCATATGTCCATGTAACAAGCACTTCTCCCACTCAGTTTTCACAAAACTTATGGACACTCCATACAAAAAACTTATTTCATCTGAGGCCCTGAGTAAGCAACATGTGAGAAGCATACCCTGGCGGTTGGTATACATACTTTAGACATACTCTTCACTTGTCATGTTTACCCTACATCATGTTCATGAATTCCTAAGACTTTTCCTCCCTCAACTCTATTGGGAAAAAAACTGTTGAGAAAAGTCTCACTAAATCAATCCCAAGTGATAGGGGACACATTTGCATCCCTATTTTTCTTCCACTAAGTGTATGAAATATGAGAAACATCTTTAAACAAGTATGATGCCAACTTAACCCGATCATTCCCCGTGACTTGCATTACCTCAAAGATTTTCTGGATCTCATCCAAAAAATTCTAAAGATCCTCATTAGCTTGCGATTCTAAGAACTCAGGCGGATTCATCCTAACAAAGTCATGGACCCTTGATGCTACTGATCCACCATTTTTATTCGCATGAGCATGAACGCGATTGTTCTTGTTATTCATACTCTCATCAAACATTTGCCTGGCATTTTTTGAACTCAGCATTGGAGACTCCTTATCTTGGATTGGAGGAACAGCATTTGCATTTATGGTGTTCGCGTTCCTAGCATTAGCTCTACGAGGAGGCATGATCTGAAAAATAGAACATCGAGTTAGAGTGGAATAAGATCATACCTTATGCACGATAAGTGTAACAAGAAATTGAGGTTTCTCATAAAACACTTTGTAGCCTCCATCTCATTAGATGTGGTGCACTTCACACCCATGAAAAGGACTCATCTTAGTGCGGCTTTTTAGACACCGTGGAACTCTTGAAACAAGTGCTCTGAAACAAAGTTTTGTCATGCCCCGAGTTACCTTCGAGACGTGGACACATAACCTAGGCTACAAGTGATCCCCATCTAACCCTGTTGGCATAATCATGAGCATACTAAAGAATATAAACTGATGCAGAAGCTAAGTCATAATTTGAATTCAAAAGATGAGGAATAACTATAATCAATAAATGAGATATTTGAAAACAAAGAGTTTAATACAAAGAATATTAACTCAATAGCTAAGCAAAAACAAACTATGTCTGAAAAATAGACTCTAACGGAGTAGAATAATGGGACCAATACCGTAAATCTAGAAAAAAACAAAACAAAAAGACTCTAAGTACTGAACATAAGCTCATTATTGTTGTCCCGGAGAGGGAGAATGGGGGACTAACACTGAATCTTCTGAATGAAGATTGGAAACGATCATTGCGTGATCTGAATGGTGAGACCTTAAACATACATTCACGAGAAATGTTAGCGCATGATGAATAGTAATGGAAAAGGTATTGAGTATTGTAGGTAAAATAAAGATTAAATAATAACATAAATGACAAGCACAAAAAACAAAATATAATAATCTGTGAACATGCTATAGGAGAATTCTAGCAATGGAATGCAATGACCCAATTATAACATGCTGAAACCTTGATACTAGTATACTGATAAATGGTCAATGCAAGAGAGTCTTACTGAACTGTGGGAGCTACTAATAACCGATAATATAACCATATAAGCAAAATGTTGAGACTGATGTATACCCCTATGGAGGAGGACCCAATATACCATACCAAAGGTATAAAAGTCATGCTGGCGTGATCACTAAACTGATTGCCATCAGATGGGACTTACAACCTACTTGTCAAGTAGTTCTGGGACTACTTGGGTACGCTGAACCCTAGTCTAAGTATTATCCTACTCCCTTGAATTATGTAATTAAATGATTATGACTAAGTTTCTGTAAATACTGGATAGCTCAAAAGTGAAGATGCAAACTGAGAATGCAAGAATTAATTTGGTACTTATGCATTTATAACTGAGGAATATATATCTGAAGTAATTGAAATATTTGACCTAGCATGTGTAATTCAAGAACTAAAAAAATATATATCTTGGGTTCTCAAATTCATGGTATAAACTGAATAAAAACATGATAATCTTATTTGGAACATATACCTAATAAGTTTCATGAAGTTTTATTGAAGTTCTAGAAACTCTATGTTTCATTATGATATGGGAATCAAGAATCCGACTGAGAACGAGAGACCCAATGGGTGAAATGAACCCACTAGTGAAATCCCACATACCTAGTGATGAAATTCACGGAGAAATATTCAAATTTTGTGGCTGGAACTGCTGGAACCTTTATGCCTTCTTGAACTAGGGTTCATGATTTTTTTCTCCTTTCTTGGTTCTAATTTTCTATGTTTTTGAATAATAATTTGACTTAGATAAGTTTTAGTTATGTTTCTAGGCTTAAATTGACTAAAATCTGATGATTTAGGGTCAAAACGACGTATCTTAGGTTTTAAACAAAGTGGGAAAAGACCAGAGGACCCGTGGGAAAGTTGTTGTTAGACCAAACGACGACCTGGACAGACGGTCCGTCGTTCCATGTTTGGTCCGTAGGTTGGGCCTATTCGACAGGCCTTTACTAAAGTGGGTATAACTTTTTACTCGGAGGTCGGATTTTAGCAAGGTTGGTGGCGGAGGAAATATAATTAAATTATATATCATTTGGTATGTAACGGGACACATAATTAATTTTTTGCTGAGACTTATCATCATTTGAAGTTTATCCAACTGCATTTTCTCCTAACTGTCTACTATTTCTCATCTACGGTCATACAGACCGTAGGTCCATCTATGGACCGTGTTGGTTATCCATCTTGTTAGAGAGTGGGTGAATGGGGTGTCGATCGACGGTCACGGACTACGGACCATAGTCTTACCTAAGGACCGTAGGTCCATCCGTAGATTATGACTGAACAAAATTTTCTTAGGCTAAGATTTTGGGGGGTTTTGACCTCATTGACGGATGTGCAGGACGAACCGTGGGTAAGTCTACGGTCCGTCAAAGGCCCTGTTGGTTTCACCTACAGATTTTTCTGAAAAGCTACTTTTTGGTCTGTTTGGAATATGTGGTGTTACATGGATCCACTATGTTAACTATTGTCCTATACAGATAGACAGGCATAGGATGGTCCTTAACAACGCGTGGTAAAATGTTGTACCATTACTTAGGTCATAGTGATGGTTGTCGATTACAAAATCACTCATAAAAACTATATTACTTTCATATATGAGTAAAAATTACTTTTTTATTGCATTTTATTTAATAAACTAAGTTTTTAAACTATTTTTACAAGATTTAAGTATATTTCATGTGTGATTATTGCTTTATATTATGTTCAGTATTTCATGAGTTGAACAGAGCAAAGCTAAGTGTTTTCTTTTACTCTTTCCAAGTTTGTGTTTTGTTAATGTTCCAACTCGCATAATCGTACATTTAATGTACTGATGCGAGTTGTCCTACATCGTATTATGATGCAAACGTAAGGAACCTAGATCAGTACCCAGCGACTCGTTGATCCAGCCAAGCACTCAGAGTCAGTGGTGAGACTCATTGCATTCCGGAGGACTCTTTTATTGCATTCTAGAATTATTATTTATAGAATGATATGGGCTTTATCCCAACATTCATCTTATTATTATGGAAGTTTCATAGAACAGATAGTTAGTGAGATAATCCAGTTTAGAGTCTCTCTTTATCTTGCATTTAAGATATTCTATTTTTGAGACTTAAGTGTCACTTTGGCTAATACATTTATTTAAGTTATTTTATGCGAATTTTTCCCGCGTTACATCAAATTAAATCTTTCGCTGAGATAAGTAAGCCAGACCTAAGGTCCAATCAAGGACAACAATGGTTATGGAATGTCGGCGACGTCCAGGATTTAGGCTTTGGGTTTGACATCATCAATCGTTGAATCAGTGTGAATTTCACTAGGTTGCTTTATTGATTTCATGTTGATGCTAACGATTTTGATAGTCATACCTGTGATTTGGAGGAGATCTCTAGAAAATTTTGCACACATTGAAGGTCTTCATTTAAATTAAACTTAATTAACCACTTTCAACATACCCTAGAGATCTTTTGATCGCCAATAATGGTGAACCTAAAATAATAGGAACCTCCACATCAATTTTGACAATCTAGAATAACAAAATTAGCTGGAAAGATAAATCGATCAACCTTAATCAATATGTCATAAAGTATTCCAACAGTGTGTTTAATATATCGGTCCGCTATTACAAGACACATTGTTGTAAATCTTGGTTCGCCCAGCCCAATTTGTTTGAAGATTGCATGTGGCCTCAAGTTTATATTTTCCCCAAAATCACATAATGCTTTGGAAAACTGAAGCATATCAATGGTATATGGGATAATGAATGTCCCTAGAACCGACTTCATTGTAGTCACATTGTTAGTCATAATGGCACTATAATTAAGAGAAACTTCAATTGTTTTGAACTCCATGCTTCTCTTCATAGTGTCCAGTTCCTTTAGGAATTTGCATATTCCGTTATCTCTAATAATGCTTCAACTGAAGGAAGATTTACAGAAAATCTCTTGAACATGGATAGAAATTTCATGAACTTTTTATCTTAATTTCTCTTTTTGAGACATTGACGGAGTGGAGGATTTATTTTGTAAAGAGGTTGCACTAGATTTGGAGATGATGTAGCCCTTTCATTTGTTTTTATGCAACTCTTTCATGGGGCGCTCATTTTTTGGTGCTTAATCAGACCTCTATTCCTCAATTATGTCTTTCTCTTTTTTCATAAGAATTTTCCCATCATTAACCCTCACATTACCAATTTCTACCTTCCCATATCGAGTAACAATCGCCAGATCCTTGTCAATGTCGGCCCTCAAACTGGTTATGCACTTAAGTTGGGTTTCAATTGTGCTGAAATATGGTTCATTTGACCTTCAAGCTTCTCGATTGCATCTGCATGTGAATTTAACCTATTATTTAATGATAAAAAGTCCACTTTCATTTCCTTAAGCATGTCATCAGATCATTCTACCTTACCTAGGATGCGCGACAAAATGTCATCCACTCATAGTTTGCCTGAACAACTATGAAATATGTGGTTGTTGTTTGATTGCATGTGGTCACTCTTCTTCATTATGTGAGTTCCAACATTGATTCCCTCTTGACTTTAAATATATCAGGTGACAACCCTAATCAACTCTAAAAAATCTTTTTACATCTTTGTGCTCACCAACTAATACGTGTTTAATCAACAACTCTAATTGGTACATCATTTTCTAGTATTTTCACCCCACTCTTTCTCCGTTTCAATATGATCTTTTGTCAATCTAATGTTTAAGGGAGATACTTTTTCATCTTGAATGTACTATGCCAATTTATCATTGTCATTTCATGAAGAAGGACTAGTCTACCTCAAATGGTTGTTATTCCCCTTTGAGACAAGTAGTCATCTAACTCTTTGTTCATTGCATCTAAACTCAAATTTAAAAATTGAAATATTACATTATCCAAAATCCCTGAGTAGGACACACTAGTAGAAACTTTTGAAATCTCAACCAAGTTTCATGAATCAGTTCCCCTTCTACTCCTTTGAAGTTCTGGATCTTGTCACAAAATTTCACCATTTTAGAAGGTGGAAAGAATCTTATGTAGAATGCCTCGTGGGCTCTTCCCATGACGCAATGGATTCCATTGATAGACCTTCCAGAAACTTGTTTGCTTCAACCATCAAAGAAAAATGAAACAACAGAGCCGAATTTATTATTGTGAAATATTCTTGAGTGAAAATGGGGCTACATATATCTAAAAACATCCAAATGTTTTCATGGGGGTTATCATGATCCATCCCTCTACATAAACACTTAGCTTTCAAGAGTTTCAACATTAAACTAGTGACATGGAAGATAGCATTCCCAAAAATCGAAGGTAAGCGAATAGAAACTACAGTCCACAGTTGATATTCATTGGCATGATTGAAATCACAAACATAATCTTGGTACTAAGTTGTTTCACAGACTTCCAGTTGCAGTCATCTAGTAACCTGATCACAAAAATCTCACACCACAAGATAAAAATTCAGACTTCAAAATGCCACTCTCTAGCAGCAACAACATTGTTTATAAATGTTGAGCTACATCTCATCCAATAATAGGTGTAGACGGTCGTAATCTAGCATAAAACCAAACAAATGAGTTGGGGTCAAAAACACTTGCAGCGGTATGAATTCGAATTCAGATATGATGTTATAAATGCGATCTAATTGGTTGTAGGAATAGAAATTATCAAAAACATTTACATAAATCAAAGGGTGATATAAATTTCATATCTGGGAATTGTTAAAACAATTATGAACAATAGGGGGTAATCAAGTAATTAAGATGTACATGGCAATATGACCGAAAAAGTTTCAACTTCACTAAATGGGTGATCAATAAGTAATAAATTATTTAAATACTAGTGTGTAGGGTAGAAACTGGATGCACTAGCTTTTTCTCGAACAACTGTAATGGTTCAAGCGAGTTTTCTTGAACATTAACAAGCACAACCTTGAGCTAGATAGGAAAGATCAATTATAGAAATCGCTCTCTTTAGATGATTCCACATCAACATAATCACTACAAATGTTGATTTATAACCTTGACTTTACACCTCTCTCTCAAACAAGCATAACATACTAAACTAGAACTTAAATCATCATTAATGTCAATGATCCTTGTCACCCATAAGAAAAATTAGACAATTGGTCACATAGTCAAACCCCTAGAAAAGGGGTCCTAAATGCATGTCATAGAAATAAAAAATTTAATGTCTATTATATTCTCCATAGTTGGGTATGAATCTCCAAGTCCTTACAATGATTCTATGTAGCTTCAATTCCAAAACGGATTCATAAACTACTCAAACAAGGTTAAATTTGTTGCGCTCCAAGCATACACACCCGGAGTTATTGGCATTCAAGAACCATTATTTTCCCCAGCGAACCATTGTGTTTGCTTACTACAAAGCAGAAGAGTTTACTCAATAATATAAATTCATGTACTAAACTAGAATATTATAAAGGAAAACATCCAACCACAAAATAAGTCAACTCAGATCTTACATATAACACAATCCAATATCAAGAATGATGAACAAATAACTATCTCTATATGAAGACTTTAAATCTATGAGGGATGTCGGGACAAAACCCCTGATGATCCGAACAATTGAAAATATTGAAATAATGTAAAATGGATCCTCTCAAAAGAAAGGAGGATCACCCAATGACTTTGAATGCTCAAATGAATCAATGAGGCGTTAAATGTTGATCCTGGTTTCCTATATCAATATCAAAAAATTATGGGGGCAAATGACGTTAGTACATTGAAGAAACGAGAATACAAGGGGAAATTAACCATGGCATAAGATTGAACTGAATTCTGAAATAAAAACTTACCTCATCTTTACTCAACTCGTGCACACTCAACTTAATGCTTAAAGAAAGAAAAATGTATACGTTGTTTAAATAAAGCATATAAAACATTAGATGAAAACTAAGTGTAATGTAAAATACAATAACAACTCAATTTATATATGATAAAGAATAATATAACTTTGTTGGATTTTCTCTTAATGACAACCATCACTATGAGCTATGTGATGACATAACATCTCCCTCAAGCTTCCAGAACTATCCTATAACTTGCTATTATAAAAAACGCTTCAACTAAGTGGATCCCTTAGTCTGTAATAATATCATTAAGTAACTATGTAAGAACTATGAATTTTTTTACCCAAGATGGCTACATGGTTTATAGATACTTTAGTTATTATGAACTCGTCGCCATATCGTTGGTCAATACTACTCCCAAATTACACAACTCATATACTTAGAACATAACTCGTTTTCCCTAATTTGACATTATTACTCAAAAAGCATATCTCTTAAAAGATATGGGCCTCAAAACTATTCATGGAAAGACGCTAGAAAATCGGTGTTTTCTCTCATCTTAAATGTGAAAGAATTTACTCTTTCAGAATACATAGTCCCGTTATAGTATTTTAAACAAAATGCATTTAGCTCTACTGTCACACTCGGGTCCTAGACACTAGATGAGACCGGCATCGTTAACCTCTCAGAGCTCGCAGACAAGCCTCTTCTTAGCTTTCATTACAATCTTACAGTTAAATTTAGCGGAAAAATTTAAAACTTATTAAATTTACTGAAGTGTACATAGACATCATATAATTCTTGTATAAGAGTGATATACTTATAGCTCAAAATAAACAACCATTGGTTACGATGAACAATTGAGAATGAAGAAAGAATTATCTATCATTTAAAAAGTTGCAAAATTGTGGCTCTAATGGACCAAAAAGCAATGAAACAAAGGGTAGGGAACGGAAAACACTAGGGACAACATCCAATAGTTATTGGTTTCTAATCTTCTATGTAGAAATAAAGAAATAGGCTTCCTCAACGCAGAGGACATACCAAAGTCAAAGGGACTAGTCCAAATAGCTTCAACTAATCTTCAATCTTCTTCAAAGGACTTGCACCTATAAAAAATAGTAATTGTATATGGGATAGTACAATCTTGTACTAAGTATGGGTGTTATTCACAATAAAACACCATAAAGGGGACTATGCATGATCAAGGAAAGCCTCCTATAGCAACATGCCATTTTGGAAAGGAAGGCACTTCACTTTCCTAATTCATATTTTGATGAATAAGCTATTAATAGGACATATTTTTTGCGTTAAAGCCACACAACTCAGTTTCTATATGAACATTAAGACCTTCGAATGACGATCCTAATTTAGGAACAACTCAAGCAAAAAATTAATATTTTTCAGTCTTTTCTTCTTTTGTTGTTTTTTTTTTTTTGGAGTCAATGATCTCCTTTGATCCTAAGTTACTTATTAGTTGCAATGATTTTTGTAGTTCTCATGCCTACAATCAATCAAGTAAGTAATCCAAGAGGGACAAGAAAAATGATTGAACTACCCTACTACCAGTTATTCTTTCGTTTCTTGTTAAATAGGCAATGAAATCTTTCTAAACCAATCTTATTGTTATTGCCCATGATTTGTGACTTTTGGCATAATATACAGATCTGGTTCAGACTCCAATTGATGAGTCATTAGGTTTTCTCCCTTTATTGGCACAAAGCCAATAATTATTATTTTTAAAAAATTATTCTTATCCAAACATGATTGAGCTAATATACTTATGCTTTTGTTTACTTAGTTCACTTTAGATAAATTACATTTATTCTTCTTGATTCATGTTCACTTGAGCATGCTTAGGTTGAATTAGGATATTCTTTTAAGACTTCCATTGGGATATTCTGTTGAAATGACGTAATCATTAATCAACTCTAAACATCACCCTTGGTCAGGGGGGTCATCCTATCCGAACCCCCCAGAACACCCCTATCTCCTAGATTCTTTCTTTCTTTGTTTTCCTTTCACCACTTATAGCTTAAAAACCCGCCTCCAATAGAATTTAATCGACAATTAGATCTGTGATGGTTAACCTGCAATATCCGTGTTATTACCATAATACAAAGAGGTGGATCACACCGGCCTTCCCCCCAAGTGCAACTGAATACTTCAGGGCTTTCTTAAGGTGGGCCCTTTATGAGGTAACCTATGCTGGCGACACAATTACAACTCGAGGAATTTGGATACCCTTATCCACCTTGGTGGGCTCATCCATGAATCTTTACATTTGCTTCCAACAAGCTCATTAAGTCTATCGTGTTTACTCAATTTATTATACTTTACAAGTTTATAGTTGACTCATACATTATGGAAGCTTGCTTCTAGTGAGAGGTAGGCTTCGCATTAAGGGATGACTTTTCATCCCTTTCTATACTCTTTTGAATTGTGTGAAATTACATTTTACATTATGAATGTGGTATGTGAATGAGAGTGTCCTCACGGTTTCTAACACCATCTTATATGAGTATGTTTAACATAATTGTTTAGGTAATGCAAGTAAAACTGTCTCACTTCCTTTAAACACCCCATCTAGGTCAATTTCATAAATAAACTCATAAGCCTTTTAGTTCTTTCATCACTCACCTTATCTGTTAATGTTAGTTCGATAGTTTGTTCCATTCTGATGAAAGCGTTATAAGGGACTATTCAATGTGCGATACTATGTTAACAAGTTAAGTGAGATACGGTATGTGGGGGATTGTCCCAATCATTGGGCATCAGACCTGTAGGTTATTAGGTCATTGAGTTAATATTTTCAAGTTAAATCTTTAACGTCTGTATTGGCCTTACAGGAAAAAACATAATTTACATTATCCATATTAGATTGGTATTATGACTGGTTCATTGGCCAATTATGTTACATATTTTTGAAATAGATTGGTGCAAAAACTAATGCATCAAACCAAACTTTCACTTAAATCTTGTCATGACTATATCAATACGCTAACATTTAATCAATATGAAAAAATTCAGTGCTTAATTTTGGCCAAGTTATAAAGTTAATTTGGCATGGAATATTATTCTAATTCGCTTAATTAACATATTATTCTTTATTGGGAAACATTGCATTAAAACAATTACAAACATATCTACGGTAACAAAAAACAAATATTGAAAACCTTATTCTTTTCAAAGGGAGACTGGAATTTCATAAACGATTTATAAAACCAATTTCTATCTTCTTGAAGACAATTAGCATCCAATCATACGAATTCTAACCTATAGGGCCAATTCGACATTATCAAATACGAAACCTACAAATAGTGATCAGTTAGTACCACATACCAACAACATGCTCGAGATATTGCATTATACATATACATTAATTGGAAATAGGGAGAACTAAAGGCAAATGAAAAATTCGACAATTTATGGGAACAACCAAGTTTTGGTTTTCTTTGTTCATATGTTTGAAACCTACTGGGTAAAGGAATCAAAGAGAGAGAGAGCAACCCATACCTTATTAGGAAGTGAATCTACGAAGTCACCTTGTACTTTGCACGAAATCTTTGAAGAAGAAGAAACTGCCTGAAATCGCTAAGGAGACACCAGTATGTCTTTTGCTCTTTTTACGTTTAGAACTGAATATTGACTAATTCAACTTAAGATAAATAACCTAATTAAATAAAAAAATTAACTAATTACCAAAAAGGCCCTTCTAAATTGACCAAAAATAGGACAACATTTAACTTAGCCAAATTTTGAAAATTTTCTAAGGGGGTTCGGGTTTGACCATGAATTCACCTTAATTAATTAAGTTTCTAATTTAATTATATAAGTGATCTAGGGTAATTACTAAAGTATCCCTAAGTCACTATTACCATAACCAACTATTTCGGACCATCTTAGGTTAGGTACAGTGATGTTTCTTTAGTTATCTACTCTGCTAGTGTCACTAGGTTAGGTCTAAGAATTTCGAACACACTAGTTTGATTATTTTAGTTAGTCCTAGGTTAGTTATCTATCTAGTTAAGTTAGTTAGAGACTAATATTTGTTAGAAATCTAGGCCCCACGTGGCTTTACCCGACGCGCACCTTCCACCTCATCGCCTAACCGAATTCAGTTAGGCTTGGTCTCTTGGGCGGTATAGCAAATGTAATTGCACACATGTGTTTCCGGCACTTTCATATCGTGCCCACCAATTTAGATGCACATGGAAATACACTTTTGTTCCCAAGGATCCTCACTATGTCCTTGGGCACTGCTTAATTAAAAATGGATCATTTTAAATGACCATGTTCTATGGTACCTAGCCTTGACACCTTGATGCCTCGTGCGTGACGTGTCTAAGCTATGAAATCAAAAAATTTATCTTATGGTCTTCATTGTAGGTACAATGTCTAAACAAGCTTGAATTGGAGCATTTGAACATCAAAGTATATCTTAAGTTACTTGTCAATACATAGAAATTGGCTAACACCGTTAAGCCAATATTCTTTAACATGCCCAATATTGCTCAATATTGGGCATTGCTATGCCTGTGTACCCCCATAAACATTCTTAAAACCTAATAGATTCTTCACTACACAAGTAAATTTTCTGGAATGTTACATTATCCCCCCCCCCCCACTTAGGAACATTTACCCTTGAATGATACTACACAACATTTGAATCAAAGAGGGGATTTTCGAAAAAACACATCCAACATACTTGAAACTTACTCTTTGTGAATATCTGATCACAAATTTACTGTGGATTTGTGCACATTCACTCAATGCTTATGGAAGGCTTCGTATTTGCGATGAGGAACTTTAGTATCAATTCTCACTTTAACTTTAATGCACTCCAACAACTAAGGACGACACTCAAAAATCATGTCAAAGCATTACAAAAAAAGAAAAACTGAATGCAAGCATGAATTCATATTAACTCATATAGTGCAAGTATAAAACACACCGTTATGGACTTAAAACACAAAAACCGACTAATGCACTAAAATTTAGTGTTTCAATAACATAATCAAACTTAGGAAGAGTATATGTAACCTCAAGAGCTGAACAAGTGAGGGTAACACGATCTCATGTCGGCCTCGGCCTCCCATGTTTCTTTTTCAACAAGGTGGTTCCTCCATAACACCTTTACGGTGGCAACCTCTTTTTTCCTCAGCAGCTTCACTTAGCGATGTAATATTTCAATTGGAACCTCTTCATAAGAAAGGTTCTGGTAAACTCCTAACCTCTCAACAAGAAAGATGGATGTTGGATCACCTAGACAATTTTTAAGCATTGAAACATGAAACACTGGAAGAACAAAAGCCAAGTCATTTGGTAACTTGAGTTCGTAAGAAAAATTTCTTACTCGTTGTAAGATCTCATAAGGACCTATATGCCTCGGACTCAACTTCCCATTCTTACCAAACATCATCACCCATTTCATGGGTGATCTCTTCACGTAGAATTGATCATCTACCTCAAATTCAAGAGCCCTCTTCCTATTAGGCAATAGGATTTTGAGACTTTGGTAAAACCGTAGCAAAATCTATCCCGTGATCATTCTGACCTTTTCCATAGCATCATGTATGATCGCAGGCCAAGGATGACGACTCCCTACCGCAAACGCCCCCACTGGGGACATACATCTCCGCCATACAGTCTTCAAAAGGTTACATCTCTATACCGGAATGTAGCTATTTATTATAAGAGAAACTCAATCAGTGGCAATGTGATCATCCCATCTCCTTGAAGCAATAACACATGCTCCAGCAGCTCTTAAAGGATCTGAATAGTATGGCTCCGTTGTCAATCCTTCTGAGAATAAGAATAAAAAAAAAGTTAGTACTTGAGCTTCACCTGGTACCCAAGAAGCTTTTTGGGAAGATCTCCAAAGTCGAGAAGGAACTGGGCTCCCTATCGAAACTATACTACGGGGATCCCAGGCCACCTCACTATCTCATCAATATACATCTTGGCATAATCTTAGTCCCTATAAGTGGGCATCACGGCAATGAAGTGAACAGACTTAGTCATCCTGTCAACAATGATCCAAATGGAATCATGCAGCTTCCTGGTCCTGGGTAGACCAACCACAAAGTCCATATTAATAGCCTCCCACAATCATGTTTTGATCTCAATCGACTTGGTAAAACCTCTAGGCTTAAGGGGTTCTATGTTAACCTATTTGAAATTGGGGCACTCTTCCACAAACTTAGAAATATCTCACTTCATACCTTCCCACCAATATATCTCTTTGAGATCATGATACATCTTGGTGGAACCTGGATAAATAGAATACCTGGAGCCATGAACCACTGCAATAATATTATGTCTCAAATTATATATATTGGGCGCAAAAAATCTGCCCTAGTATCTAAGCACACCATCCCCCCCTAGGGAGAATAATTTATTCATCTTACTCAACATTGAGTCTTTCAAATCCATGCATACTAGGTCGAGATGTTGCTTAACTTTAACATCTACAACAAATGAGGATTCAGAACCTGAATGAACTGAAACACCCCCACTTGGTGTATCTACCACGCGTAAACCTAACCTAGCCTTGTGTACCTCTTTCAACCCTCCTTTTCTCATCATCAATATGACACACTGCACATGGCCTCATCGGCTCCAAGCTCGGCCACTACTTAGCCTTTAAACCAGGTGATCGTGACACTCCATGTCATAAATCCTTGGCAGCTCTAAAAACCAAGCCATCTTCTCTTCTAAGATTAAATTCATTCTGTGTAAAAACATACTGAAGACTTTTATTTTCAGTAAATACATCAACATATACATCATATAAGTAATGTGTCCAAAGTTTTAATGTAAATACCACATCAGCTAACTCAAGGTCATGGGTAGGGTAATTCTTCTATTAGGTCAGCATAGGTAACTCTATCTAGAACATTTATTGGGCAATCACTATATACTCTTTTAGCTCTAACGATATCTGCTATAGGAGTACTAACTAGAAAAGGTTCATGTAATATCTTAGAAATTAATTACATTTACTAGATACTAAAAGGGTAACAAAAGACAAGGTGGAATCTTGATCTAACAATACATACACAGGAAAAAAAAAGACATGCAATGTACAAGTGACCACATCAGCTGACTTCTCCTGCTCCTCTCTACCTTTCAAAGCATAGAACATGTTCCTCTTACGAGGCTCGGTTGGAGCATTAGGATTAAGACGAGCCTAAGTATTATCGTTGGCCTGATTCTTCACATGTGGGGGAAGTTAGATGATAGAATGACACAAAATGTCAAAGCTCTACACAGCACGATAAAGTGTAAAAGAAGTGAAGATTCTTAACATCAATAAGTCTCTAAGTCATGGTTGTGGTGCACTTCACAACCATAAGTTAGAAACTACGCAACGTTGTTGTTTTGAGCCTTAGTTTCTAGGTAATGTAACCTCATGCTCTGATACAAAGTTTGTCACATCCGGGTCTTAGACCCTAGATGAGACCGGTGTCGTTAACCTCTCAGAGGTCGCAGACCAACCTCTTCATAGCTTTCATCACAATCATATAGTTAAATTTAGCGAAAAAATTAAAAGTTTTTAAATTTGATGAAGTGTACTTAGCCTTTGTATAATTCTTGTATAATGTATATACTAACACCTCAAAATAAAGAACCATCTATTAACAAATTGAACAATTGAAATGAATAATTCATAATATCATTAATAGTTGCCAAACAGCCTTAATATAAGCTTGAACAAATGTGTTGGAGGAAACACACGACAAACTCCCTAGCTATGTCCTAATCTACTAATCTAGAAAATCAATTTAGGAATCCCTCGAACTCAAGAGACCTACCAAATGTTCGGAGGTACAAGTCCAAACACTTCACTAATCTTCAATCTTCTTCCAACGCTGCACCTATAAAAATATTAATTGTATATGGTTATTAACACACTTTTCCTCATTATTGGTGCCTGCACATAACACCTAAGGACTATGCTGATCAAGGATAAGGGTGTCAGCAGACCCCGGTTTTCACGATACCTGTCCCGATCCATCCTGATCCGGTTTGATTCCGGTTTGGTATCGGTTAGTACCGGTATGGACCGATTCTGGGATAGGTACCGGGACGGAAATCGTTATTTACCAGTTCCAAAAATAATCGGTCCAGTCCGGTCCGGTCTGGTTAATTATTTTTTAATATATCCGTTAATAGCCGTCGGGTAACGCTAGTGGGCCCCCGCAACGGCTATTTGAGTAAAATTTCAGCCAATAGGAGTCCTACCCCACCCTAAACTTTTTTAATACCCTAAAGTTTTTAAAATTACACTTTACCCATTTTTTTTACTTAGAAATACCCCTAAATTTTTCAATCTTTTAAATCACAACAATCATCTATTCATCTCTACATCTGCTCAAACTCTCTCTCTCTAATCTCTAATCTATAATATTATATTTACATTCCGCGGTGTTGGTCTTATTTTGATCTTTACGAAATAGATTTTGGAGCTTCAAAATATAATTTTCAAAACGTTTCGACTTTCGCTTTCGGCGGTCCATAAACGCTACTTTTTTAAGTAGACGTTTGGTAATTCTTCCAACTTTAAATTTTAACTTGTCTATTTATAATGCATATTTCTTTTTTTTTTTGTGGATTATATTAGTTGCATTAACTTTTTCGTATTCTATACAATCTCACGTTGACTTTTTTTCTATGGATTTCGGTCAAAAATATTGTTCAAAAAGGAAAGAGAAAAAAAAAGTTCATTAGAGGTGTAAAAAAATAATTTGTAACTTTACATCCTCCGATAATGCCAAAAACCGGTAGTTCTTCTAAATCAAAAAATAAAAATCTTTATATTAAGAATAATACGGATGATTATAAACATGGTTGATGATATGGTTTTTAATATTGTAGTATTCAGGATTAGATTCTTATCCTGAACATTTACAAAACTCACTTTGGTAATCTTTATGAGGATGTTGCCCTAGTGATAATGATTAATATTGACATTATTACACTGATACTCCTACTCTTTTGAATGATGCTGTGAAACTGAGCCCCTATGGCCTACTAATACTCCCATTTCCCTCCCTTGCGTTCCCCCTGCCCTTGGTCCCCCTGTACATCCTGGCCTAAAGGTGACGTAGTTAAAATCGTTGTTTGGCAATTTATGACACAAACAAAGATAAAACACAAAGATAGTTTGTATAATGTACCCCTATAGATTAAATCCTACTTGTTTGGTAAATCTAGCGGAGGGGGGCAGGAGACATTTAGTAGGTCCATTTAATGTCTTATTTTAAAAATGAATTTTTGCAGTTCTAAAGCGGTAATGGAAGCTAAAAATGGTCCCCCCTTCCTGAGAATGTAGGAGTTAGCAGCTCTACCATGGTACAAAACACAATTAAATATGTTTCTGTTTCGCTCTAGTTTACCACTTTCATATAGTAGAGAACAAGAGCTTGAAGAACTAGCTAAATGATATGAGTTTTTAGGGTTTGCCATTTAGTTTTGCTGAAAATCTCATTTATACATTATATTCAAGTTGTATAATAATCCAATTTTAAGGTTTTGCTAGAAATACAACAAAAAAGACTGTCTTTGATATCATGCACAACATTTTCAATATCTTCGTTGTTTTTTTTATATAATACTTGTAAATAGCGATTACTTCTGATATGGTTCGTAGTGTAAACAGTAATGATTATTGTGGTTGTTAACTCGGCACATTGGATTGATGAAAATGTTATATGCCAAAAAGAATTTTAAGTTATCAAGTTGTCAAATGCAAAAAAAAATGGTAGTTATATTGCTCAACCTATTTTAGATATTTTACACAAAGTTATGGAAGATGTGATAAATAGTAATTGTAATAACCTTAAGTATGCTTAAGTAATAATTTGTTGTTGATTATTTAAAACCACACTTTGTCCTTTCTATCTATGTTGAAAAATAGCATGTCATTTATATTTTAAATGTCAATTTAAGCTACGCGTTTAAAAGATTTTCAAAATCCGTTGTTTTGAAAATATCTTCCACCTAAAAAATTCCAAAAACATGGCACTATATGGAATACTTTATGTAAAATGCTTTGTAGTTGCTTATGAATCGAATAACCCTTACAATGGTTTGGGAAGTTTCATTAATTCTGATATGAATATAGACTAAATGATTTGATTGGCGTGATATAAATGAAACTTATACAGATTTCCCTAAAGTTTTTTACTTAACTACAAAAGAATATATGTACTTTACATAGTGCATCAATTGTACTGTTTTGTCCTCTGAATTTGTATGTTTCTTCCTAATTACATAAATTTAAAAAACCAGATTTCACAAACCATTGAAAAATGATTATAAATTTTAAAAAATAATATTCCTATTCCTTCCCAAATTTATTTAAATGCATGTTTTGTTAAAAACCCTACGTATAAAGATGTAGGTGTCCTCAATGGGGTTGAAAAATGTTTTTAAAAAACTTGATATAATGAGTATAAAAAACTCCTAGTTGTACAACAATTTAAAAATAGCATAAAAATTGAAAGCTAGAAAAATTGTATTATTTATATAATGCTAATATAATGTATCAAGTGAAAAATGAACCTCAAACGTCGGGAGTAGATTTATGATGAAAATAAATCGATGATTATTTACAAGCTATCATCGAACTTCTCTCTTGAACTTTCTCACGATAAAGAGATATTTTGAGGCCTATGTTTGATCAAAATCGAACCCTACTAAAGATATTCCGCATGGTGGAGAAAATCACGGCAAAGGATTTCAAAAACTAGTACCGATGGCTCCGAGATTAGTAGTAATGAATAGTCGCAGTAGCTGTTCGGAAGGCCGTCTTTAGTGGCAGCAAGGTTTCAATTTGGAGAACATAGCATTCACGAGCACCAACAACTTTGAGTTCTGTACTATTTCGAGATCGGATTAATGCCAGAAGAAGAACATGTAGGTCGTAAACCACTACCGACAAATGTCAAGAGACGTTGCTGAAAGTAATGCAGTATTATAGTACAAACCAATTCCCGAATATGTTACTAAAAATAAATGTTTGAATAATTTACGACGGGATTATATGTGGCACCAACTATTAGTAAAGTATGATAATTTTAATTCGAATTTAATTCAAACAATCCTTCCTAGAAACGGTGGCACTTGTATATTAATCTTTAATACCCGACTAATATTTTTTAATGTAAATATTACTAACAATATAGGCTATGCGCCTAAATTATTTTTTATATTGCTGTAGTAAATTTAATTTCTGTGATTGTCAATTTTTATTTTTATAACTTTAAAGTTTAAATTTAAAAATTTCAACTTTAGATTTGAAATTTACAATTTTTTTAACTTTAAAATTTGAATTTAAAAGTTTAAAACTTAAAAGTTTGATTTAAAAAAATATTCAAAACTTTTAAAGTTGGAATTCCAATTTTTCAAACTTTCAAGTTTGAATTTAAAAATGTCAACTTTAAAAAGTTGAATTTTAAAATTTAAGTTTGAACTTTTAAAGTTTGAAAAATTAAATTTGAAACTTTACAATTTTGAAAATTTTTAAATTTAACTTTAAAGTTTTAATTTAAATTTGCAAACTTTAAGAGTTTGAAATTTAAATTTTATATAACTTTAGAAGTTTTGACAATATTTACTTTTTTTAACTTGTAAAGTTTGAAAGTTAATTTTTAATTTTTTAATTATTATGATAAAAATTATATTCAATTAAAAAAATTAAATCTTTAAGTTTTATTTTTTTTTAATCACCGATCCGGTCCAGTCCGGTATACTACCGGTTCCCTTCCAGACCGGGATGAAATAGTACAAATTTTACTGGTTTCACGGTCCGGTCTGGTCCCGGTTCGGGAACGTTACCGGTTCGCACAATACCGGTTCCAATAATTACCGTTTCACCCGATTCCGGTACCGCTGCCACGCTTAATCAAGGAAAGCTCTTCCTATAGCAAAATGCCATTTTTTGAAAGTGAAGTCACTTCACTTTCCTAATTCGTTATTTATGAATCATCCTATGAATCTGAAAATTTCACAATTTAAAAGCACACAAATCATTTTGTTTGAATATAAAGACCTTGGAGATCATGAACATAATTTAAGAACAACTCCAAGCACAATTTACTATTTGGCTCCCCTTAGTCCCACGAGAGCTCCATCTCCCAGCTTTAGTTTAATTTTTAGTCTTCTCTTCTTTGTGTTTACTTCAATGATCTCCTTTGATCCGATTTTACTTACGAGTGTGATGATTATTGTAGTCCCATTAATACAACAAATGGAAGCATGTACGTAATTCCAAAAACTCGAAATTGAGGACTACCCTATCACAAGTTATTCTGTCCATTCTTGTTAAATTGGGCATGAAGTCTTTAAAACCCAATCTTTATTGTCCATGCTCATGTTGTTGATCATTGTGCATGATAATACATGTTGGGGCATTATTCATAACCAATTAATGAGTATTATGTTTGCTCCCTTTTCTTAGGCATAAGACACATACTATAAAACTTTCATTCTTATCAAACGCGGATGATTTTATATACTTATGCTTTGGTTTCTTACTTCACCTTTGCACCTACTTTATTGTTCTTTTATATCAATGTTTCACTTGAACATGCTAGGTTCTTAGGGTATTCTTTTAAGAGCTCCCTTGGATCTTTCTTGGCAATACAAAGAATGACTTACATCATTACTATTCTAACTCACCCTTTGGTCCTCCCCTATATCATCCAAGAATAGCTGAAACAAAGGAACAACACCCCTCAATTCCTATTTTCTTCATTCTTTCTTTCTACTTTTCTTAAAAATCTTTAGGCATTTAACCAACCTAGATCATGTGAGCTAACTGAATCCAGTGTGTTCCCCACACAGAAAAGAGATGGTTTTCACCGGCAAAATTGAAATAAATTACTTCCCAGCTTTCTTTATGGATCCTACATAGCTAGTAACTCTATGCTAGCGACATAGTTCCGACTATGAAATTTGGAGACCTTAATACCTGTGTGGTAGTCTCATCTCATGAGGCTTACGTGCTAGCATAAGCACATTTACTATCTAATATCGGTGTTTAAGTGCTTCATTTATTATACTTTACAACTTTTATAAAATTGACTCATACACTAGGAAGCTTGCTTCTAAGTATGGGTATGGTTAGCTCAAAGGATGACTTGTCATCCCTTTCTAATACTTGATGAAGAATGGGAACATTTAAATCTTCATTATCATTATGTGTGATGAGACTCGTCTCACTCAACGATTTCTAACACCCCTCTTATATGGAGTATAGTAACATAATGCTTTAGGTGCAACTGAGTTTGTCTCTTTTCTTTAACACCATCATTCTAGGTAATTTCATAGCTCTAAGGTTTTAAAGTTCTTTGATTACTCACCTTAATCTTGTCTCCAAGTTATTCTTGAACATGCATTTGGCCTTACCAGAAACCTCATAATTTACATTGCCATAATAAGATTGGTATGAACTTTCGTATTAGCCATTTTATTTATACATATTTTGGAAATCTATTGATGGCCAATTAATTGGCATAAATCAAAAAAGCTTTCACTAACCAATTGTCACGTATATTATCAGCTATCCAAGGTCAATTAACTTCATTAATTAGTAGTAATCTCATTATTTTAAGCACAAAACTTTTACTCATATAACAATTTAGGCCTTATTTGGCAAGCTATAAAGTTTGATTTTGGCTATTAGCTTGATTACACTTAATTACTTCTTGAACATTGCATTCCAGAACATTTAATTACATATCTACTGTAAACACCAAGAGTAATTGAAACCTTTATTCTATTCAACAGTAAACTAAATTTCATAAATAAATTATAACAATTTCATCTTCTCGGACACAATTAGGAATAATCATGGGGATCAAACCTATAGGTCTCATTCAACATTATCATATCATAGAAACCTACACATAATGATCAGTTAGCACCATATACGAAAAAAATGCTCGAGATTTTTATTATACATACTAATAGAATCGGAAATAAGGAGAACTAAGGAGATGAACATTCGACAATTTCATTGGGAACAACCCTAGTTTCAGTTTTCTTGAATTTAAAACGTTTAAAAGCCTCCTGGGGAAAGGAATCCAAGAGAGAAACGCATATCTTACTATAGAATTGAATCTACGAAGATCACCCTGTACTTTGCATGGAAATCTTGAAGAATTTTCCTTGAAATCACTATGGAAAATCGAGAGTATTTTTCTCTTTTTCTTACGTTTGTTCACTGTTTTTCAGTCGAGAGTTTCTTACCTTAGTAAAATGTGAGTCTATGTATTAGAAACTGAATATTGACTAATTAAAGTTAGGCTAATTAACATAATTAAACAAATCAATTAACTAATTACCAAAGTGCCCCTCCTAAATTGACTAAAAATACGAGAGCATTTGACTTAGCCAAATTATGAAAATTTGCTAAGGGTTCGGGTTTTACCATGAATTTACATTAATTAATTAGTTTCTAATTTAATTAATTAAGTGACCTAGGGTAATTACAAAATATCCCTAAGTCACCTAGGACCATAACCAACCCCTTTGGACCCTCCTAGTTTAGTGTACTAGATGTTCTTATTAGCTACTCGCTAGATGCAACCCGGTTAGGTCGTTATAATTCGGTGGCCCACTAGTTAGTTTAATTTAGTTAGTCCTAGGTTAGTTAGCTAGTTAGGTAAGTTAGTTAGAGACTAGGATTTTTTAGGAAGCTAGGACCAACATGGCTTGACCTGACATGTGCCTGCCCCCTAACTGATCTAATTGAATTCAGTTAGGCTTGGTCGCTTGGTCTCTTGGCTGGTAGCACATGTGCTTCCACATCTGTTGTCGTACACTTTACTAACCGTGCACACTGTAGTTGCACTTGGAAAGTACACTTCTTGTCCCAAGGATCCTCACTATATCATTGGGCAGTGCTTAATCTACATGATAATTTTAAATGACCATGTTCTATGGTACCTAGGCTTGACACTTGGATGCCTCGTACCTAATGTGTGTAAGCCATGAAATCAAAAATCTTAGCTTAGGGTCTTCATTGCAGGTATAATTTCTAAACAAGTTTGGATTGGAGCATTTGAACATCAAAGTATATCTTAAATTAGTTGTCAATAAATAGAAATTGGCTAACACCCTTAAGCCAATATTCTCTAACATGCCCAGTATTACTCAATATTGGGAATTGGGATGCCTATGTACCCCAATACATATTCTTAAAACCTAATAGGCTCTTCACTAAACAAGTACATTTTTTGAAATGTTACATCTACTCTCTCAATCTCAATGCTTAAGTCCTAAAGGAAGTTTAAAAGATATGCAAAAAGACTTCTTAAAATGACTCGAAGAACTCTCAAGACTTGGCTCGCCACTCTACCATAAATTTAATTGATGAATTCAGTGGTTGTGATATGCGATAGGAGATATATCATGATAATTAGGAGTATATTTATATGATTACACATCAAAAACGAGCAAGAAATAATTGTGTGAGAGCAAGTCCATGACAAGGATATGCATTTTAATATTGAATTGTAAAATAAATTTTTAGGCAGATAGATCCACGACCTCTCTGTGACGGGGAGAAAAATTATGAGCATAAGGGGGAAGTTCCACAACGCAGAGCAAGGTGCCTAATTCATAGGAATCGTTCCTTCTTAATTTTATAACCCCGATTCACCTAAATTCGATTCTTTTTCTCAATTTCCTGTTAGACTAAGATAGCCAGTACATGAACACAAGAATTAATCTTAAAAGACTCTAAGAATCGACATGATTTTCTCAATAACTTAACAATTCTATCCTAACTCAAGAATGAATATTAACTTCAAGATCACAAATCAAGATCATCAACTTTCAACCCTATAGATCAAATTTTATTGAAATAAACATGATTGACGTGTGGGTGAACGAACCCAATGCTATGAAAGTCTCATATACCTCTTTAGGAATCAACCCTTGGAAAAATCGATAAAGAAATCTTATGAACTTGACGATATCTTGACCTTTCCTACTCTTTTCTCCTCTTTTCCTTTCTTTTCTCTTCTCTCATAGCCCTAAAGTAATTTTATGAAGCGTATACTGAACCAAATAAGTTTAGACCCCAAATAAGCTATTTAAAAATGAAAAAATATAATCGAATAATGAAAATACTAAATTACTCCTCTAAAAATCCGATTGATTTTCCTTATCGAGATAAGTCGACTTCAAATGGTCATATCTCCCTCATATGAACTCGAAAACTAGAAATCTCGGTGGCGTTGGTAAGATATTTCAAAGAATTTTCATTTGATATCTTGTAGCTCCCCTAACTCATCTTTACTATGATTTATGGTTATTTAAAGTTGACACAAAATTCATATTTAACATAACTAGCAATTTTTCTGATTTTCATTCTTTCCAACAACAGTTCTTTCTAATTTTACTTCATTCAAATAGAGGGGTGTCACATAAACTAAGAAAGACCAATATTTTTCTTCATCTATGAGTTTTCCCAATGATAAGTTGCTATGACAATTTCTTGAAAATCCATTAATACTTTCTTAAAATTTGGCTTCTAAGGTTGTTTGCTTGTATACGTCTAGCTTCACCGCACCAGTCGGCGCCACACCAAGTGCTCTTGTCCTTCGCCTCTTTATCCTACATTATCACAATTCGAACATTGTAAACTTTTGCGAACTAGGTCATGATGACCGACAAGGTCGGCTACACGCCATTTGTCCTTGACAATCGTCATTTTTCTTATATCCTAGCGGACTATTTACAAATATTAGGTGATCTAAGCCTCCTTCACCAATCGATTCACAGGTATGCCGATAGGTATGCTACCACGCCAAATTCCTCTTCTTCAAGGATTGGCCAGCGAAGGGACTACTCGCTAAATCTCCAAGTGTCTTCGGCATTCTTGAGGTTTAGATTTCTTCTTTATTTTGTTCATTGATATCCTTGCCTTGCTCTTTTGGTCTTTTGATCTGCACAATAGCATTTAATACATCAGCTTAGAGCACAAATTAGGCATTAAGGATGATAAAACTATTAAAACAAAACCCTAAATAAATCAAAATCTTTGACTCATTACTTGCTTACCTACAGGTTGAATTTAATAGGTGCCATCATGGCTAGGGAAGCTGAGTGGTGACCATGGGCCAGTCTTTTTGATACGTGGCATGATCCTATTGGCTTTTTTGTTTTGATTTGTCATGCCACATCATTTTCCACGTGGTGCTAACCATGACCTTTAGGATGAGATGACGGTGGAATTAGCAAACTCAGCTCATATATTGTTGTCCAAATCAATTAATTTAGGCATAATTTAAATCCATATTTATTAGACTTAAACAATTAAACAAAGTATTTTAACACTGTATATTTATGGATTGATATATCCATGAATTAAATATAATTTTAATCATGTTATGAATTTGTATTCAATAAAATTTAAATTGTTAATGTATGTATTAATATTTTAACAATATTAAAAGTAAGATAAATTTTATCTAAACTAAACTAGAGATACGTAAGAAAAAACTGTGAAATGATCTTTAGAAGTTAATAATATACCATAAAATTCTGAGAGACACAAATAAATATAGGATACAAATAACAATAAATTTCCATTAATATTCTGAACGGTCTTCTATAAATTGATTGAAAAAATTATAAATTAGAAACATATTTCATTATCTCCAAATAAATATTGAACAAAATGGCAAATTCTAGCATCTCAAAAATTATTTATGGTACCCTTTTAATTATGTTCCTTCTCTCAGGTTTTTAATATTAGCCTGTTTATCTTAAATTGACAAATTACAATTTGGTGTTTATGAAAAATATATAAACAAAAATACGATTCCCGTAAATTGGAGAAAACATAGAGATTTATTTGATTTATTTTAGTTTTGATTTTCCTAATTGTTAACATATTATTAGTTTTTCAAAACATTTAATAAAATTGAATAGATTAAACCAAACTGAATGTAAATATATCCATTTAAAAAAATTACGGTATGAGAAAATCTTTAACGATATGGATTCTTGGTGTTTGGCTTTATAGGAATCCATTATATATGTGTTCACTTTCGTGTTTGATTTATAACTTTGAATTTTACAAATCAAAGAATTTGTTTCCAGTTCCGAATAAACTAAAAAAATAATATTAACTGATAAAATCAAAAATATAAAAATTGGCTTAATTTATTTTGCTTGGTTCCAATATTTGAAAAACATACTAAGTAATTTTTGTTGTCCTTAGTGAAAATAGGCTCAAAAAATTCATTAAATGCATACAAATATTTTCCAATTTTGGGAGAAAATAAAATAATGCACTTATATATTTATTTACTCCATATAATATTATGAACCATACACGTTAAGTTAGAAAATTTGAAGCTTGATATAAAAACAATCTATGATCAAAGTTAAATTCCAGGTATGGTCCTAGGAGATGGATTGAAATGTTAGAACTGACAACCACATTGGGAGATTTATTCCAGGCTCCAGCGATGATACAAAATGTGATAATCTTTGCAAGTAAAATTCCAAGGGAGGCCATTGTAAAATAATAGGCTCAAAATCTCCAAATCATTTTTGTCAATGTCTTTATTATCAATCATTCAACATTAATTTGTACATGTGACTAATTTAACTATAAAGAGTCTATTAAGATTAAGTATACATATATTGTATTCTACTTTTAAAATAATCTAAATCTCTTTAATTCTTATTGATTTCTTCGTAATTAGCTTTTATCTTTTATGTTAACGTTATATCAAAATGATTGTAGTAAAGAAGTAAAATATTATAATCTAAAAATTGTCAAAAAATGTAACACCTTAGATTTTTGTAAAAGGAAAAGATAGAATTTTATTTTACTGTTGTGTTCTATGTGTCCGGTCTACAGGGCGAAGAATTTCTACAGACTGTAGAAGTCTTCAAGGGAAATTGGGATTAATTTTAAGAAAAATCAAGTTTCAGTATCTCATTCTACAATCAACTAGGATGGTCGTTGAAAATTTTTAGGTGTCATAGTTCTTGTAGGAAGGTCTCATACATAATGAAAGATTAACTGATTAAGGTCAAAGTAGAGTTCTATGGTTGGTCTCTACGGACCGTATAAGGTTTTGTGGTCCATTGGTTACACACTAGACTAGTCCGACAGTTAATTTTAGAGGGTTTTTTTGGGTATGTTCCCCAAGTATTTAATGCCAAAGTTGTATTTTTTAACCCATTTTCGAAGCTCAATATATGTATTGTAATTTCTTAAACTTCACATTCTAAAGCATTCTCCTAATCCCAAATTCCCTACCATATTCATTCGCTCCAACTCTCTCATCCCATGGAAGAAGTTAGGGTTTAAACTAAGGATCTTCAATTCACCATAAAATTTGAGTTTTGATCATTAAATTATGTTAGTATTCGCCGGTGGAATTCTTCCCTCATGGAGTACCCAAATATCCCATTTTTAAGGGTTCAATTCTCAATTCAAAGTTTGGGTTTTATTCAATTCCCAAGGGCTCTTCTCAATTAAGGCTTAGTTAGCTATTTTCCATCTTCTATTGCATGAAGTGAAGTTATTATATGTGTTTGAGTGGAATTCCTTCGAACCCATGCATGGCCCATGATCTTTTACTATGAATACATGATGAAGCTTATGAAATACGAAATATAAATATATAAAGATATGGATGTCTTTATGAAGTTAATGTATATGACTGAGGATGCCTTTACATGAAAATATTAATAAAATAGTGAAAGATTTTCTCACATAATGATTCATAAGGATGAAAGGATTTCTTACCAAAGTTGAATCAAGATTAAGGAGCTATTTTAAATGAATTTAGCTTGAGTTGGTGGTAGCTTCATTGTGCCTTTCCATGTAGGCTTTCTTGTTAGTGGAGGTCGGGTCTCTACTATCAATCTCCTTGTCCGTTACTTTGTGGCCCCATAGGATGTATTATCTAGTAGATCCACTTACGCTAGAAGTTTATGGTCCTTACCTTGGCTAGTAGGACATCTATTTTCAGTATGAAATATAAATCAGGTTCTATGTTTTATCTCACATGGTCTATGTCGATTAATTGTAAGCATCCTACAAGAATGAATTAGGTTCACTATCAAAGTATCTCACAAGTGTTATAAATATGTTAACCTTGCATTGACCATGATTACGACTAGTGTTTTCTAACCTCTTATCTTACGATTTAGCTTGGTTATTGAATGTCATGAAGAGTTTTTAGCATGATTTCTTATTGTTTATGCATTTTAATCATACTTTCTACATTCGGTATACAAATGCATACTTACCCCTGCATTCTTTCAATATTGTAGGGTCTAAGGTACCCACCTTGCATGTGTGTGGTTTGTTGATCTCCCTTGTCGACATCGAAGATCAGTGATTCCTTATGTTCTTCAGACCAAGACAATTTTATAGATTTTCTTTGTTTCATTTTTAGACATTGGTCATGGTGTAAGGGTTATGTGAAAACCACTTTTTTGGATGTATTAGATGACTTGTTGAGACAATGTTACATTTCTATTTTGTCAAACTCTTTTATGATATGAAAATGATTCTTTTCAAATCTTTGTGTATGTTATCTTGTATGATGTAGGTTAAGTGCCTTGTGTAGGACCTTTCAGGTTTAATCTGTCATGTTACACCTAGGGTATATTTTGGGTTATGATAAACCTAATATTTGAGCAAGGCTTAGAAAGTTCTTGGGATGTCTCACAAGACATGTCGATTAAAGTCTTGTATATGAGTGTGAAGTGAGTCATATTTATGGATATAAGGCTATAATACCTTATAGAAAAGTCAAATTTTTTTACAAATATAAAGTTGTGCAATAGAGTATAACTCGATATGTCTCTCTCCTAATCCCTATCTGATGTTTTTCAACATATGGCCCCTCCAAGAGAATATGTTAGAAGGAATGGTGGTGAGAAAGTTGAACAAGAAGCTCCTTAATTCAAGATGACCCTTTGGTTGAACAAGTGACTAATGTGGAGTTCTGAGCTACTTTCCAATTATTGACTAAAGCTATGACAATTCAAGACAATAGGAAGGTTGTAATACTCGTGAACCCAAATGTGGGTACCGTAGAAACTAGATGAGTGGCTTTACTTGAATGAATCCACCTAAGTTTCATTGTTCGAAGGTGGAGATATATTCTCTAGAGTTCAGTAATGATATGCACAAGGTTTTAATTATCATGGATGTGACACCTGTGGAAAAGACGAAATTGTTCTCTTATCAACTTAAGGGTGTTTCTGAATGTTGATTCAACTAATGCAAGGAAGATAAGATTGTTGATGTGGGTCCTCTTTATTGGGAGAAGTTTAAAGTTGCTTTCATTGATAGGTTCTTTATCCCATGAGATGAGGTAGGAAAAAGCACTTGAGTTTATTAACCTTTGGCAAGAAAGTATGAGTATGAAGGACTATACTTTGAAAATTCGCATAATTATCCAAATATGCCCCTTACCATGGTTACTGATTCTAGGAAAATGATGAATAAGTTTGTTTTGGGTGAGTCCAAAATGAGGGTTAAGGAATGTTGTACTACAAGGATCATTAAGGAAATGGATATTTCTAGTTTGATGACACAACCAAAGAAATTGAAGAGGAGAAGCTTAAGGAAAAGTATAGAGAATCCAAGAAGACAAAGAGTGGTGATCAGGACTTTACGTTTGAGGTTTAATGGAGATGATCGTTCTAGATTCTGACAAATGTTTGTTGATCAAGGTTTCTCTAACGCTGTGTCTATGAAGTTCAAAAAGTATAATGTGTCTAACCCTATGCCTTAAGGAGGAAATAATGGTATATCTTATTTTTCTACCTGTGCTAGGTGCGGAAAGGAAGCATGCTACTAAAGGCTTGGCCAATACGGATGGTTTATTTAGTTGTGGAATGAGTGGTCACAAGATGGGGATTGTTCATTACTTGCTAGTAAGGGAAGAGATGGAAAGAAAGTTCTGCCTAATTTTTAAGGTATGAGTTCTATAAAGAAAAAATGATTCTATGCACCAGAAACTCATCATGATCAATAGGGTTTCTTAATTTGGTTACAGATATGTTGAAAGTCTTTCACCTAGATGTTTATGATTTTCTTTATCCTGGTTCTACTTTGTATTTTCAGACGCCATATGTGGTTATGAGATTTGATGTTTCTGTGGATGTGTTGTTAGAATCTTTTTCGGTCTCTACTCTTATTGGTTAATCAATTTGTGGCTAAGAGAGTCTATAGAATGTATCTCATCTCCCTATCCATATATTCACTTATGTTGATCTTATACAGCTTCTTGATATGCTACATCTCATTGTTATTCATAAAATGGATTGGCTCCAGTCTTATTATTCTTATGTTTATTTTAGAACCCTAGCACTTAAGTTTCAATTTTCAAATGAGTAGAAAAGGGGAAATTATATGTCTAATGGTCAGTTTATTTCTTGCCTTAGAGCTAGAAAAATGATATATAACGTTTGTATATATGTTTGAGTTAGGGAAACAAATTCTGAAACTCATTCAGTCCCCTTTGTAAATGATTTTCTAGGACTGTTTCTTGATAATCTTCTAGGTCTTCCTCTCGAAAATGAAATAGACTTCGCTATTGGCCTTCTAAATAGATTAAGCTAAATGAAGTCACGCCACAAAAATATGCAAGCAACGGAGACTTCTTAAACCAAACCAGAGATAGCCAATCTTGAAGCAATCATAAATGCCGTTTAGGCACAAAATTAATTCTCATCTTTAACTTGTTTAAATTACAGAAGAATTTACTTTACGAACCATGATCACTTGATATTGATTTTTACATAGATCATACTAAATATTAAGCAATAAAAAAAAAAGAAGAACTCATACATTGTACTTACTAACAAACATCAAAAGAAGTTTCTAACAAAGAGTAAAAAAAGGCTCAAACTAAAAGTTCATATATAGCTATATAGAGCAGAGTCACGGGCAATTTGTAATGATAAAATTCTAATATTTCATCACCGAAACAGCGATTTTTATCGTATAAAATTTGCAAATCAACTGAAAATGAACAAATGAATTGACTCCATGCAATTATGTAATCTAGCCTCAAATCATACTCGAAGTTCTTTATGTCCAATTGAACACACTTACAAATTGGAAATATTGGAATACTAAGTAGGCGTTTGGTCATTCGGTACCAGATCACCATATGAAATCATGATATGGAATCAACTTTTGATCATGCAATTTTACGCTGATTCCATCTCATGATTTCATATAATAATATGTGATTCAATATTCTCCAAAACCCATGATATTTGAATATTGAACAGCGTTTTCACATTATTTCATAATAGCTACACCAAGCAAAAAAACAACTCTCGAAACCAAAAGTTACCTGCTACAGGGCAGTGAACAGGCCAGGCTGCTGCTTTCAAGAGTCTAGTTCGAACAATGAAGAACTCGTACAAGCTTGAGAGTCGAGTTTCGGTTGAGATAAAAAGAGAATACATAAGATAATCTTTGAGAGTAAAAGACACTGATTTTAATTACATGGAGAAAAGTCTTTAGCTGTTTTTTAACAATGATGAAGCCCTATTGTATTTAGATCAAAATAGGGCTTAACCTGATGGGCTGATTTTCTTATTGGACTAAATAATCCCGAGACTCATTTGGGCTTCGGTCAAATTTTGTTGGCCGTTATTTTGTCTGCCTTTTAAATTATTTTGGGCTTCTACATTAATACCTTATATTGTATATAGGGAAAATTGTATATATAATAACAAACTAATAATCTAAAATAAATAGAGTAGTTAGGGTTTGATTTGACTGATTCAAGCAAACGTTTGCAAAAAATTGTTAGGCCGCACTCTCCCACAATATCGCTCGCCACTCTCTCCAATCTCTTGATCACTTCCTCTCCTTTATTAAAAACACAAGTGATATAAAAAAAAAATTCTAGTCTGTAAGGCAGAGAAGAAAATTGATAACATAATATTTTTGTTTCCCTTTTCTCTTTCCTCTTCAAGACTCGCTCGTCACTCTCCCCCATTCTCGCTCGCCCACCTCCCCTTTCTCACTTATACAAACAGCAAGCGAAATGCTAAATTGTTCTGTTTGTATAAAAGCGTAGAAAATTGTATATATACACTGCAGGTACAATATTTTCATCTACAAACTTATAATTATACAATAAAAAATACTCCCTGCCCAACTTTTTTTTATCTTTCTCTTTTCTGTGGATACATTTTCAAATCTATCCACTTCTCTCGTTCTCATATTATACAATTAGATTTAATGTAGATTCCTTGGTAAGTCTCTTGTTGTCTTTCTCTCTTTCGCTTTACAAATTGAAATTGTATATAATCAGTCTAGTCTGCACTAATAATACAATTCGTTTGATACACTTTGTTTTTATACAGTTCTCGGCCCCAAGTTGTCTTTCTCTTTCTTGTTTTATACAAATTTGTTTTTCCAACTGTATATGTTAGAGAAATTATACAGTTCATGTTTCCTATGGAGAGCAAGCAATGATGCAAAACTATGTTATTATAACATATAAAATACAATTTTTTATTACTATATGTGAAAGTTGCCTTTGTATATATTATGTGAAAATGAGGTAGATTGAATTAGATAAAATATTCTCAAGCTTTACCCATTAAAGTTGACTTTTTCAATGTATAACATTTAATATCTCAAGTTCAATATTGTTATAAATTAAAGGTTGATTTTAAAAAATTGAAAACAATTGTTTTTAAAAAAAAATAAAAAAAATAAAAATAATGTTTCTGCTTTTAAATGGAAGATAGCACGATTGATGTGATTTAAAATAATTTATTTCATAGTAGATAATAATTATTTAGCACATATTAAGGAATTCAAAAAAGTAAGATTATTCAGTTTCCTTACAATGCTCAATTAAAATCTATTTTTTGATTCCTTAAAATGCTGAAATAAATTCAAATCAAATTAAAATCTATTTTTTCCCTCAATTATGTTTCTCTCTCTTGTTTGCAGATTACATATTCTGTTTTTTGTGTTGAAGATATTTTGCTATGGAATAAATGTGATTTATTTTGATCGGCAACAACATATTTATATTAATTAAACATGGTTGAAGGTGAAATCCGTCATGTTGGTATTTATAATAGTTTATTGGTTTTATTTTAGTAATTTTCTTCATTATACCGTTTATGGTATTTTTTGTTTCACAATACGTTTTGGTAGGTACCATATTTTCAACAACATGTAACATTATAGACATCATAGTTTTATTAAAACTGAAAATTTTATTAATACGTGTTTTCTGGAAAAAAAAAAGTGAATAATGATGTGTTAATTTACTAGTAAAAAAAGCAACGAAAGTTTAGCCACGTGCAAGAAAGAATTATTTATAACGTGTTTGATCATTGTTATATGACTTTTATATTAAATGTGTATGAAGAGTGAAAATTTTTTGTTTGTATGAATTTTGTTTTGAAGAGCATTGTTTTGTATGTTTTTGTTGATGGAATTGTGAATTTTTTTTTTTAATAGTTGTTTCAGTATGAAGTGTGTATGAGGTTTGTATCCTTTTCGTAGAAAATATGTTTGAAGAACAATTTCGGTATGGTATAGGATGATGAAATTTATATTAATTGTGTATGAAATTCGTATCCTTTGAAGTATGTTTTGAAGAGCGATTTCTGTATGATGTAGGATGATGAAAGTTATATTAATTGTATATGAAGTGTATAAAATTGTTAAATTTGTATTAAGTGGATCATAAATGATGTGTCTAATCTGTATAGTGGTCTAGTAGGTGCGATAATATTGTAGTTTAATATGGATATTAATATAACCGCTATTGAGATAAAATATATGATAGTGCTATGTGTCCACCTGTTAGAATTCACAATGATGTTGGGGTGAATGAAGGCGTTTTTAGATCAAAAGAAAGCTAATTTATATTTATTTACAAAATATCCATTTGTGCATCACTTTGAAAGATATAGAGATGTATAATCAAGATTCTGTAGTTGTTACATATAGGAGTCTAAAGTTAGTATAATGCAAACTAACATTTAATTATGCTCCAAAAATCCATCCGCTTGGTAGGAGTGAATTTAGATGGAGATATTGATGAGAACACTATAGAACATAATGATGTAATAATTTATCATTCTTACTTATTCGTAGCTGAGAATCAGATTTAAAAGAATAGGGAAATAATTATAGAGGTGATTAAGCATGTTAGAGTTGTCGAAAAAATTCTGTTTTCGTGTATCGCGTTGTAATGCGTCTAAGTAAGTACACATCATTGTTTTAATTTGTATTTTTTGGATTGATTTTTGTATATAAAATTTAAATGTATGAATTCTTATCTGTAAAAAAATTATTACCTGAAGTGTCATTCTGATACTTATTCCTTGATGATGAGATCATCGTGTTTGAATAAATCAAATTTATTCAAAATCAGAAAATATTATTCTGAACACACATGTTCTGTTAGAGATAGAGTGTATGTAAGGCGTCAGGGAATAACTAACGTTGTAGTTGTCTTAATAATGGATAAGTATATTGATTCATCTACCGTATACACTCCAAATGATATAGCGAAGGATATGTTAAAATTGCATGATCTTTAACTGACATATATACATTCATGGAGAGAAAACGACAAAGCGATAAAATTGTTACGCGGAGATCTGGCAGAATCATATTACAAACTACCTGGTAATTTCGATGTATATATGAACTAAAATATTTTGAATTGTAAAAATGAGAAAAACTAGCATGCAGTTTGTTTTCTCAAATTGTCTATATAATATCCTTGATGTATAATTTTATATCCTTTTCGTATGTAATTTTAGTTATATAGGTATTAAAGTTTGTATCCTTTTTGTATCGATTAAGTGTCATTTTATCCATTCAGCTATATATTTGATGTTTTATAATATTAAAATATCTTATTATATTATTATAAAAAATTCAGGTTATCTAGACATATTGGATTTAGAGGCTGCGAGTATTGTAGACCGATTATAGTTGTTGATGGGACAGATTTAAAATGTTCATATGGTGGTACAATATTGACTGCAAGTACCGAACATATCCCATGCGAGAGTACATAGGATATACCAAGTTATATTTTAGAGCCTAAATTTATGTCACCCGGTCCAAAGAGATCAGTCGGAAGACCTCAACTTGATTGAACGCAGGTTTAAAGGTTTGCTGATTGTTGTGAAAATTCAAAGAGTCAAAAAAAATACTTTCGCAGTAGCGGTAGTGAAGTTGACGACACAACAACGAAGACATGTTCAAATTAGCCTATGCAGAAAATGATTTATTGATGGAAGTAGGAGGACCAACTAGGCGGGGAGGGGGGGGGTGGAGGGGTAGACAAGCAGGCGTGAGGGAGGATGGACAGGTGGTTAGCATTAGTAGTGTTAGAAAAACGTCAGTTGAGGGGGAATGGGGAACGATAAAGAATATTGTTTTAAACACATTGAGACCATTGTGAACCACAATACAAGTATATCAATTTCATAATAGTGCATAAAATTTCATAACAACATGGATCAATATTTTTTAAAACATATCAAAAGGGTAAATAAATACTAACGGATTGGTAAAATTATTGAACCCAATGTATTATAATGGCATGAAATATGTATATTAAAAGTATCCTGAAATTATATGTATAAATTGTGATATGTTTCGTGCAAAAAAGAAAATAAATCAAATATTAATTCATACAAAATTCATGAAAAATTCATATAAAATTCATCAAAATACTACATACAATAATACATACATCAATTATATGTAAAAAACACATTTCATACGTAATTCAGACAAAGTTCATACAAATGGAGCAACTATATTTAACATATATTGGTACAATGAATGTTTTATTAAAATAGTTCATACAATGTTCAAAAATATTTTATACATTATGCATACAGATACAGCAAATAGGGAGAAAAAGGGTAATAGCAGAGATGCCATAAAAAAAGGCCAGAGAGGGAGACCAGAGTAGAAAGAGAAGAAAGCAAAAAGTGGGAAAGTGCGTCAAAGGTCATGTTGCAATAAAGTAGTAATCAAACTTTATACATATTTCATTCAAAATAAGAGTAACATTGATAAATTACATACATCAATCTTGAATTCATATTAAGAAGGAGAAACTGGGAAACAAAGCATATAATATTTCAAAAATAATGAAATACTATAACGTAAACAAATTGTTCAATAGTTGAAAAGAAATGTAGTCCAAAAAAAGTTAAAGGATGCAATAAATTATTTCTAATTTCTTTTTCGTGCTCTTGGAGTAGTATAATTGATAGTACCCAGAACTTGTTCTTTTGGTGTGAGAGGTCCACCATACTTGCTAGAAACTGTACCCGTAACTTCACTGTCACTTATTGCTCCCTCTTCTTTTATTCGATTTTACATAATGCAAAAGTAATGTGGCATACCTCTGATGATAGTATGTTGCATCGATATCAATAAAAGACATATAAAAAACACCATTGATGATGTATTCATCAAAATGAGATGTGTATAAACCACAATCGCTGTAAACAATTTGAAAGTAGAAATATTTTAATACATACTTAAATTATCTTCTTGTTAAGGAACATCTATCATATGCTTGATATCGAAAAGTTTGAATTTAGACTTGTGTTGATTTTAATGGAGAATATTGGCATACAGATCAAGACTTTTTCCAGAAAAATATGTGCTCGTCAAAAATAATGGTATCATATCTAAAAGTTTATCAAAATCTTCTCTCACTTTTTTTTTGTGAGAACAACTCCTCCCCTCACCGAATCATATACATGCAGAGATCTAAACTTGATTCGGAATACGACAAGCAACCAATGAAGTTTCTCACTAATCTTGACAGAGATAATGATTTCGTAAAATTTGTCCCAAGCAATATTAGCAAGAAGTTTGAATCCTTTAATACACTGTCCAACATCGTGGTCGGGGGAGATTGATATCATATCGCTATCTAAGTGTCTCCATTGTTTCTCAATGATATCAACCCAAGTTAAAATAAACAGTTAACCGTGTAGTATGAAATTGTTGTTTGAGAGTACTTTGCCTTCTTTCTCAAATAACACATAATTGTATTAACATGCTGTTACAAACAAAAAAGAATAAAAATTACACAATTGACATTTCTTACAGTGCCATATCAAGAAACAACCATAGTAGTTCATACACAAATCATACAAAATAATTTATCATTTTATAAACAATTCATATAATATTAATACATTAACTCTTACTTCAATTCAAATATCAATTCATACACAAATCTACAATACTAAATACTAACATTTCATACATCAATTAACATAGAATTCAAGCAAATACTAATACAAAAATATAATTATCAAAGTCTATACGATGGCTTTACAACTCAAAAATTATACTCACATACATAGAATATTTTACTGAAACTATATCAATTCATACTTCAATACATGAATCATACAATACTAAATACAATAATACATACGACAATTAACATATAATTCAACAAATACTAATTTACAGTATAGACTTTATTCATATGTTATACAACAATCATTTAATATGGATTCATATTATAACTTACCCCGTCTTTCCAAGGTTTGTTCGGTTGTCTCATCATATGGATAGAACTCTTTTCTAGGATTTTGACAACGCCAAAGTCCATTTGAGGTTCAACAGTATTTTTCACCTTTGTATATGTTTCTTTTATGTGAATATTGCAAAAAAAAAAAGAGTGTATAAATTTTATTTTGTGAAATCTAAATAAAATAATTTGCTTTATAGACATTTATAGTTGCCACACCTAGTTGAAACGACTATGAAAACCCATTGGTTGAAATCGCCGATCAAATCAGCTGGAACCTCGAAGCCGTTGTGACATTCAAATGGATGTTTGAGTGGGAAGAAAATAGAAACTCTCTTTGAAATGCTTTCGCCTTCATACAGTCGAATATAAGGAGAAAATTCGTACTTTCCGGGATTTCTATTTCTTATTTTCACATCTGGAGTTGTGGTAGCATTTAGAATTGGATCAACTATAATGATTTGTGTCATAGTAAAATCAGGATAATCATCCAATGTTAGTGGTTTTGAAGATGATGATTCAGGTACGTCAGCGTTGAAAAAATCAGTAGTTGACTTTTGAGCTTCATTTACATAAGAAAAAAATTGTAAGATCAAAATGGAAATACATGTTATATTGTTTTTGTATCATACCATTAGTGTTTGAAATGTGAACGTATTCACCCATTGAAACGGAAGGTTGAACCATATAAACTTTATTAGATTGTGCAGCATTTTGAGTGGCATCATCCTAATACAAGTTTTTAGACAAGGTCGATACATATTCTTATAATTTCTGTATGAATTAATAAAATAATTAAACTAACGTAAGACATTAAAAAAACAATTTAATTAGAATACAGTTTCACAATAATTAATTCAACATTTATAAAGTATTCATACCTATATGAAAAACAAAGTTTGATACATTTTTAATGCATGCATAATCATATAATATTTATTCAACATTTACACAATATTTGGACGTCATAAAATCTTTTCGATTATGGTCGTAGAAAATTCATACACTGAATCATTCACATAACATAAATACTAATGTATACTACGATCCAACAACATTCATACACATAACACACAATGATCCATACCTTTTGTTGTGCATTTGATGTTGGTTGACCTCTTGATGACCTAATCTCTTCAATATAGGCTTAGTCGCGTTATCGACGTAAGTTTTCATTTCAACCATGTGTTTGTCAACCTTATCAATATATGAAAAAAAAATATATTAAATGAATAAATAAAAAAAGAAATAAAGAAGAGGAGTGAGGGAGAAGGGCCGTGGGGCGTTCTTTATGGTCCCGTGGAGGTTGAAATTAACATTAACTTTCAGGTCTTTTAACTCCGCCTTAACATGCCATTAAACAATAAGATGTTTGTATGTATAATGTAATATCTTAAAATAATTTTAATCATAATTTTTTATTTGTACGTCTGCAATTTATGCCTTTAACTCTACATACTTTTATTCTAAATTAACCCCATGATTTTCTAATGTTCCTTGCTCTTCTGAATCATTGTTACTTGAAGATTGATATAAAATGTTTTGATCCATGACATTTAGCTCTTCCTCAGTAAATACAATATTTTTGAATTTATTCTGCAAAAGAAAAAATACGAGAATGCGTAATAATTTATAATTACTATAAAATATTCACTAAAAATTATCTGATTTTCATGTGTTCTAACTATCGTTTTCTTCGAATAATAAAAAAAGATAACGTCTTTCATTGTCTTGAAGTTTAGAATATGCAATGTGCACTCTCAAGCATGGATAATAACTGTGTTGTCAAATGAATGACAACACTCATAAAACAGGAGCTACAATGCTATATGGAACTGACTGAACTTGAATGATGAAAGATGTTTTTGAACCTTTGATTTAACAGAACTACCAGTCTCTTTTTCAACAGATTTGTGCAGTGGAGTTTGAGTAAAAATATTAAACGAAGGAACATGAAAATCATCAAATGATTTACCCTCAACAAATCTTGGACTTTTATACGCTATTCTACTAACTTTCTTCGACATTGTATAAGAACATAAAATAAAATATTTTATGAAGATTATAAAACGGATAATACTATTGAGTAGTGTTGTGGAAGAACAATTGTTGATCTTGAGTTGTGGGTGTTGGGTAAGATTAGTGTGGATAGTGCTTCAAGGCCTGAGACATGTTGGGAAAGAAGAATAGTGATCGTGTATGCACCGATTGGCTATAGATGGGGGTCGATTGAGATTGCGTAACGGTAAAGTAGGAAGATGATAATATCAAATCACTAAAAATATGTAATTTATTTTTTATTTCAAGACCGTGTAAATGTAAATAAGAATTTTAATCTAGCTATTATTTTAAAAAGGTAAACAACAGTCAACTATATATAATTAATCGGTTTCAAAATTGAGGTTGTTCTAACACAAGGTAACTGTATTTTAAAAATAAAAAGAACAATTTAAAACATATTAATAGTATAAAATTAGATCATAGTTTATTTTTAATTAAACATATTTTTAATTGATATGCTATAACTCAAAAATAATCTGCTATAAGTAATGATTTTTAAAGAGTATATTTATAACTCGGTATATAGAGACATAAAAATATGTATGGGGTGTGATTTTTGTTATATTATATGATGACAAAAATAATTGTGAAAAATAAAACTATCAATATTATGACTTTACACTAATATAAGATATACATGCAAAAATATGGATCTATTATCAATTCGATAAATATGAAACTTGAAATAAAATGACGATAATCAATTACTTAAGAAAGCAAATGTAAAAAGTGATGCTATACTTTAAATAATAAAGCATAAAATTTTAAGAGTAATTATATAATTGTGACATATCAATGATGAATCATGGCGTTCTGCAACGCCAACATAATTGAAACCACCAACTGAGTGAGAAAGAATCGATAGAGACTTGATAAAAAATCACTGAGAAAGATAGAGTTGATAGAGATTGGATAAAAACTATATGTTTCTTTTCTATTCTATTCTTTGTAATATGCAAGTTTTGTATAAGATGGTAAAACAAAAGATGGAAAAAATGAAATGCCCACCAGAAAGAAAAAAGAAAAAAAATGTTTTGAACTTAAGCAGAGGTTAAAGAAGCCTCAAAACAATAAATTATCACCCACTACCCCGTCAAAGTATTATTAAAATATAGCTATAAGTATACCAACTAGTCCTTTGTTACTTGTTATAACTCAACGTGATCCAAAAAAAAAAAAAAATTATTCTTCTTTTGTAATAAATATTTTAAATATGCAAAATCATATACATAAATATATCTTTGAACATAGTGCACACGAAAATTATTAAAGAAGACTTCTCTTATAATGGTGGACGAAGTGATGCAAATTTTACAACAAAGTCCCCATAGAGATTTATTAAAATGATTTACTGCCACATGTTTGATCCCTTTTCTTATTGAGATTGAAACAAGGTCTACAGATGGTTTTTCTGTGTGAATGAAACAACTACTTTTCTTACTTAAGTTTCAATGGGGTCAGCGGAAAAAAAAAGGTATATAAGAAAGAAATGGATAACTATTGTTGAAATCATGCACATTAAAGACCACCAAGGATAGTTATACATCGCCAGCAGATAAAATATAAAAGTTTATCTTTGCATTCAACTCATGTTGTAATGGAATATCATTTCTCCCGATTCAAGTATACAATACTTGAACATTCCATTCACTGTGATGAAATACTAAAGATGAAAAAAAAGGTTTACAAAGTGAAAGATATTAATTTGAAATTTTTTTCTATTGAATCTTCTTCAGTGAAGGACCCATTTTTTTTTATATAAGCCTATAAATCAAACAAGATATAGTTTCACAACATCAAATTAGTATTTAAAGAAAATATAAAGGCTATCTCAAAATAAATGATAACAATTGGAAAATTGAAATTTATTTTGGGTTGGATGGTGCATTGGGAGACAACCTTCGTGGCTCTTTATTAATGTATAGCAGTACGTAGGTAATAAGAACTAAAACAACACATACGGTATGGATTTTTGTTTTTGAATAAAAATAAGAATGAATAGACATAAGAGAAGCAGAATTTGAAGAGTAGAAACGAACAAGATTATTGATGTCATCGAAAAGTTAATTTAGTGTACAATCACCATAAGGGTATCTTGAAAAAATTTCTTTCTCTCAATGAATAAGCTTATGAAAACGTCTATGACAGCTAGACACTGGCAATAAGAATGTTTTTGAAACTAATTTTATTAAAAGCTCAAAGCAATCAACGGTTTACCAACAACATATTCATTAGTCAATCAAGTGAAAGCTAGTCAATTGACCTATAGTGAAGCAGAAATAACCCCAATGGGTAGTAGTTGTTTGGTCTATAGCTAAAGAGAGTAAAATTGATGTGATTTTTATGAACTTAAGATCATACAATACAATAATAATTGCAAAAAAATAATAATAATAAGAAATGGGACATAAAATATCTCAAAACTAGGAAAGAAAGTTATAATCTATTGGATATTATAACTATGATAACAGTTTTCTAACGGTAATAAAAATGTATAATTCATCTTCCAAAGTGAACAAGAAGTGAAAAGGGGGGGAGAGAATAAGTTATTTGTTTACATAACTTCTAAGGGAGAGACGAGAAGAATATTTATCGAGCATGAGATTGCGTGGTATGTCAGCCCTTGTAATAGAAAACGGGCGGTTCCAATAGCCAACAATCTTCACGATCATTAACCAAATTATGCTAGCCAGAACATGTCAAAAATTTCTATCATAACTAGGAAACATGTTACGACATTTAAATATCTTCAGCTAACTAGAATACTTTTTGAAATATATTTGACACTACAAAATAAATCAAATCTTAACTTATAGATTTATATGATGAAAATTTATGGTTATAAAAGTTTATACATTTCCCTGGGGATGAAAATTTTGCAAGCTGGAAAATAAAAAATTCAAATTCTCCATGAATGTATCGTGCCCCAACAAATGCAATTAGAATATTATAAAGTATTTCACCAATACATCAATTATTGTGACAACCGTTAATGAATCAGGACATGTTTTTACATTTTAACATAATTATATAATTCTAACAACCTTCAACCCCAAAAAATGAAAATAAAGATAAAATAAAAGTTTCTACTACAAAAAGCCCATCAAAAACTACTTCATGTTTGAGTGCCTCTTCTACAAGCACATTTTATTTCATTAATTTATAGATATCTTTATATGATTATGTCTAATGATAAATGAAATCATAAGTTTCCTCATAGAGAAGATCAAACTTTTCCATCTGTACAACTACATGTATGCAATTTGACTCACTACAATCTGCATGATTTCATTCTTCTAAAACTTGATCGAACATGCAAGTAAATTATTAGGCAACAAGTTAGCATTCTTTCCTTTGAAATAGTCAGATTACATTATGGGGCCGCAGAGGTTCCTTAGATATTTGAGAGTTTAATTCAATTAATTAGTTAAATTGGAAAAAAATATGTAATACTATAATTGCTCTTTAAAAGGAGATTTTAGAACACAAATTTCACTATATTTAATCGTCAACACGACTAGGATAGAACTAGGCCCAAAGAGGAAATAATTTCCTAAATTTAACGATAAAATAAATGAACAAGATTAAACGGTGTATTCATCAGATTTATGTTTGCTTGGACGGTAATCTACTGAATAATTCGCATTTTTTTTAATTTGAAAATAATTAATTAATTAGTTAAAAGAAAAAGATCGAAGCAAAAAAAGGAAAGATGATGTGGTGCATGTGGATGTGACTGAGCACTTAATTATTTTCTCGAGGTAATCAGAAATTATTGTTTTCCTGAAAAGTCTCATGCCACTAGTGCATTCATAGACAAATATTAGTTGAGTTTTCATAATGTGTAATTTTGATAAAGATTATACAGACTGGTGGTAGTTCTTTGCCAATGATTTTATTTATTAGAATTGTATCTATGTTCAGGGGTAGGGTTTAAACTATAAATGTATGTGTAGGCATCACAATTTTGTTGAATAGAACATGCACCTCTACAATACTAGCTCAACATGTGTTCTTCAAATCCAGAAGTGACTTAGTGATCATTGGAGGCTAATTTACCCTGAACCCAAGACCACACAATAAAATAGGGTTTAGGGTGGAGTAGCCTCGAACAATCTCTAACGGACCTTTGGGTATGACGAACATGAATCGGGCTAGTCTTGTAAAGGACCATCTTAAATCAATTTTTTTTTTTGATGTTCACACATACATTTTAAGTTTCAACCCTATCCTTGAACTTGTACAATATCTACTTAAAGAACCATATGGGGTAAACAATAATCAATCCATAGAAGCTTTAGCAAAGCACACATGATTAAAAAATAGCTAATCATTGTTGTTGAACATACTAGTGCCATGAGATCTTTTCAGAAAACGGCCATCTTCGATTGCTTCAAGAAAATGACTTTGTACTTCAGTAACATGGATATACACCCATTCATTTCATTTCATCTATGTTTGCCTAAATCATTTTCTCTTTACTTTTAAAAAATTATTAATAAATCAAGAGAGAATGATCCAACAAACATAGATAATGTCACCATCGGGGAACCCCATAGAAGTAACATGACGTACTTGACCTCTTGGAGGACTTATACAAGCCTATAGTCATCATTCATCGCATTCTCATAAGTAAATTTAGCGAAAAATTTACAACTTTGATACAACATCATATGTTAGAATCATGAATAGAGTAGAATAGGGACACAACCCTTATCAACATATAACAATATCTAAACTATTACATAACTTTGAACATAAACATGGCATAGGAAGTCCTTGAAACATAAGGATCCCTTTCCTTGAACATGGGGAAGTTATTCAAGCCCTTCACTTTAAGAGACATCCTATAAGCGTGCATAACCTACGCTTTGTGTAAAATGGTAAAGAAGAATAGTGTTAGTACAAGAATGCAGTAAGTATGACAACCATGCAAAAACATACATTTAAAAGGGACATTTGGTTACAAAACCATGCATCATGTCTTTTAGTAAAACTCCATAAAATGTTGATACAATATGTACAACATAGCTCATATACTATACATAGGCATAGACACTATTCATGACATCACATAAAGCCACATAATTCATTTAAAGCTCATTTACCCTTCATTAAACTTATCAGTTTTTAACTTTAAGTAGTTTAACCCCGACGTAACCCTCCGTAACACTTGCGTTTCAAGAATGAATAGTGTCCATTTCAATCACCCACAATCATAGCATCAACCTCCTTAAGGTCACCAACGATGAACATTCATCAGTACCTACATAAATCAAACAGAGACATTCATGAAAACATAGCATATCATAAGACACATATTTTATACATGACTCAACATGCTTTATACACCACATAGGATACTCATTCCAAGACAACATACAAGTAAAGACTACCAAAAACGTCATAAGAAGTAATAGTCAACAATTTCATATCTGGACTCCATTTCATTTAGACCTCATAAGACTTTACTCATAATGTTAATCTAAGCCTACTAGTGCAATGTACATGTGAAGTCCCATAACCTCACACATACTTAGTAAACTCAAAAGGAGACCACAAGCCTTATCATCTACATCCATACATCAATATGATAAGTATAGACAACTTCGTACATACAAAGTAAGACCTTAATCATAAAGTTAACAAGACCAACATCATGCATATTCAAGGTAAGACCTCTATCATATAGTCCATAAGACCAACATTATGCATCTAAAGTAAGAACTCATCACATAGACAATATAGGACTCATATAATACATGCTATCTTGCAAGTAAGTCAATACCATAGAATCATGCATAAGAGACATATACATATGCATATACATATAGAACACCTTTCTTGAACTCCCTTCAAGAGCTACTTTGCAATGCATAGGTAATTTCATTATTGTTACCTACACTAGGCAACTTCCCTTAGGTTATACTAATTAGGGCTCATTACATTACTTCCATTTTATATTTTACAGTATGAAAACTTCTCCTTAAAGACACCTAGCCGAGTGATATTTATAAACATGGAATCCGATATTTAATTTACAAACACTGATCCGAATAGAGGCTCTGCTTAACAAGGTAGAACCATACTATGATAGCGATGTAAGTGGATTCACTAGCTATATCCTACGGAGGGCAGTTTAGTTGTGGAACTGAGAGATTGTTACTAGAAACTTTGAATCAGTAGCGTGGAGGTTTCCATCTCATGAGACATTGGTGAACCTACCTTCCACATTGGGAAGGGACACCTCTAATTGTCAAATTCACTAGCTGCTAAGCTAACTTTCCTTAATTTAAAAAACTTTATTAACTTTTACTTAATTAAATAATCCTTAGGAGATTAACTCATCACATGCATTGCTCATAGGTGTATAGATGAGATTTGTACTACTATCAACCTAAATCATGTGAGAAAACCTTTCACATGGACATAGAATATTCAAGCATAGTCTAGTTTAGAGTACAATCGTGAATACCTTTCAAGAGACCCTACTTTACTAGATTATCATACATGCTTCATAGATATGCTTCTGGTAGGGAGGGGGAACCGAAGGAGAACCCGGAGGCACATGAAACACAGGGAAACACACACAGAAGCGGACGGCAGAATGAGCAGAGACCGGACCGATATATCATAACTTTATATTCATCGTTAATCCATAAATCACATCATATGCATAATGTAAATCACTACGAGTTATTATATCAAGGTAAGACATGCGCATTGTATAGAAAAGTCCCATCCATTTCCTACACTTCCAAGGACAAATATGTACTTTATTGTGCATGAGTAATGATTGGGCATATAGAAATCTCTTATTAGAAAAAAAATCACATAACCTGATACTAATTATTAGCATTCATAAGTTGTCTTGGTACACCTAGACACATGATCACATTAATGGACACTTAACAGTATGGTGAGGCCAGCCAGAAACCATCAAAATATCACAACATACACAATGAATAGCCTCCACTTCAATTCATACATAAGGTGACAAGACACTTCAACAGTGCAGTCCAAGACGTCACTCCGAACATTGCTAAGCATCACCCATTCATATTAAGGGTATATAGATAGGGGTCATTCACCATTACACTTATTCAATTGGAGAAATCTACACCAAACTTAACCCAAAAATTAATTCAAACATGAAGACCCATTAGAACACATAGAACCATGATACTAGATGAAAGACAATAGGCCTTATACTTACCATTCGTTGATCATAAAACCACACGCAAAAGACATAGATCATAAAGAGTAAGGAACCCGATTTCGGAACCTAAGGATGTAAAAACATAGATAGAATTGGACAAGAAATTTTAAACACCGCCCACCATAAATGGGACCATACCAATACTAATGCGCAGTGTATTCAACTATCAATTCTAGACAGAAAAGAAAAGCCAGAAGAAGAGTCAGTTGGGCAATCTTACAATAAGTACATAATTAAACCTTAAGCTCTTTCCATTCTAGAACAACATAATAAGAGTACAAATAGGGACACGACCCTTACAAACATTAATACTTAACTATTACAGTTTATAAGACTTTACCAGGAGTAAACATAAGTAGGAGATCTTTGTTGAACTTTAAGGATTCCTGTCCTTGAGCTTTTGTTGGTATTACAATAAAGCTCCTCATCATTTAGAGACATACTGGTGTGTCTTTTTTTTTTTGTAAGCTTCCCTAACTACACTTTGAGCAAAAAGTAAGTTGAATTAATGGAGTTAGTACAAGCAAATGCATAAGGTTATGACAACCATGCAAAAAATATACATTGTAAAAAGGACATTTTCTTGAAAATCATACTTCATTGCCTCTTTTTGAGTAAATCTTCACAAAATCATATAAAATAGCATTTGTATTCAAAACAAACCACCCCAATTGGAAGATAAGAAAAGCAAAAAACAAAAGAATAATAAATTCCATCCCCTTCCCCTCCTTCCCCTTCCACCCGCTTTTCGCCCCCCCTCACCAACTCCGGACAAATCAAAAAGCCTACAACATCATATTAAATTCAAATAGGAATTTAGACCACTTTCTATGTCACTTACAAGTAGTAAGCTATTTGCCTTACCACTAAGCATTTTTCCTTTAACAGTGAACATATTTTTCTTTAGCTTCTTAACCTCCCAAGTAACCCTCTAGTGATACTTGATGCAATGCATCACCTTAAGGCCACAAGGAATCTTTCATACAACTTACATAAGCCAATACATACCATTATAGAAGTACAATACATCAAATAAATAATACTATTATGCAAACACATAAGAGGTTTTACAGTAAGCAAGTAAGCTACATCAACTTGTAACATTCTCTACTTCTTTAAATAAATGCCTTATAAGACCTCTTAATCAAATAGTGAGTTTGAGACCAAATAGTGCATATTTAGGACAAGACCCCATCACATAGATCTATTAGGATCATTACCTGCAACTTTCATCACAAAAAGTAGAAAAATTACTAAAAATCATACATTTTGAAAGCAACATTTACTTAGACATATGGCATTTGATCACCTTCTGAGGAATTCCCTCAAGAGTCACTTCGCAAGGCATAGGTGAAAAAGTCCCATCCAGACCCCCACGACACTAAGAAACTACCCTTAGGTGATGGCTAGTTGGAGTCCTGACGCGGTTAAGCCATTATCTCTGTCTTTAGGTAAAATAAGACTTTTTTAACACATAAAACAATGTGATCCAAAATGGAGAATATGGTGTCATACCCTCACACGAAAAGAGTTGTATTCTTACTTGCCAAGGTAAGAGATGAGTATCATGCATAGATATTAGGTGGTGATTATCACTTGCTAGATCCTATAGCGTAACATAGTTATGGAACTTGGACGGCATCAGGGGGAAACATAACTATAACACCCTTTTTAGTCATGATCTTCCACCCGTGCAGGTTATGGGTACCTACCTGTCTACAATGGGAAAGGGACACCCCTCCATCTTCAAGTGTTCCACTCAAGCTAAGGAAGTTCCCTCTATTAAAAGCTGTAATTACATGATTTTATAAAAACATAGGCTTTAGGAGCTTCACTCACATATGCTTAGATTCATAGGTTTATTATAGATGAGAAATACTTTCATCAACCTATATCAATGTTAGAAACTTTCACTTGATCCCATAGAATAGTTAAGCATCTATCTATTTTAGGTTTCATTACTCTTGATACACCACCCTAAAGAGCTCCTCTATTCGCTATTATTCATCATTATGTGGGTATGTACCCCCCTTACTTGTGAGCAAAACTTTCACATTTTAAAACCAATTAGACAACACAGTTCATACTGACTTCATTAGGGCAGAAGGGACAAAGGAAGGGAGGAGGCCAGGCGGTGCGAGAGGAAATAAGGGAGAACGTAGGGTAGAAGAGACTCATCAGACCCACAGAGGGCACACTCGTTTTTATAGCATGTTATGACAACATTCAAACAGGTTCAGACATCACCTTCAGTGTAAATAGTAAAAACAAAAACCTAGGATCTATCCTATCAAGGTGCAAACATGTGCAATGCATAAATAAGGTCTCATACCCTTGTCCATACTAGGAACCTCTCTAGTCATCCTATTTTATTGGAATTACCATAACATACTGCAATAAACTTTATCTTTCAGGCATAGTAGTAGACATCTAGTGAATATGAGAATCAACTTCTGAGACACCATGGCCGCTTACGACAATGTACGCTTACATAAGTTGTTGAGTGATGTGTCTACTTGGTCAACATGATCACATAATGTTATATATGACAACGATGGTAGCCCGGTAGCCATCTTCTGTGTATACCTAAGTCACAACAAAGCATCGACCACAAACAAAGTTTAGCATAGCGATTAAAAAGAGAATATAAACACCTCTTCATTACATTCAAAGACTCCTAACCTTAGGCAGATTCACACATTCGCATAGGGCTACATGGTTAGGGGTCATCAATCTTTAATACTTCATTGATGGAAGCACCTACACATGATCTTAACATAAACATTTATATGATCATGACATTAACAACACAACATAGATCATAGTTAAAATAGGAAACTAGGCATAGGCTTCACATAGGGTGATTCATGACCAATAGACATTCATAATATAGTTGCCTTCAAGACCATGATCACATCACATATATATAGGTGTAATAAAGAAACACCTCCACCATAAGTGGACCATACCACAAAATTCTATAGAAGGATTCAACAAGAATACAATAGAGAAGTAGAGAAGTAGAAAAGTAGAGCAATTCTTACGAATATTTTTATGTTGTTTAGTCATTGTTAGATCATTCATTACCATTACTACTCTTTCATAACAAATCAATATAACGGCAGTAGTAGAAGCCTTTTGCCCTTTTTCTAAAGTACAATAATCATATAGGAAGTCATGCATAAGCTATTACAAGTCCATGCTACCAACTAGGTAATACAAACACATCATATTGAACATAAGTTTAGAAGGTGGAGGAAGCACACAAAGATCCATTAACAAATTTCAAGGCATTGAGCAACAATCATAGTTAATCATAGTGTTCAACTGAGGAGGAGGAAGGAGCAAAGGGAGGGGGAGAGGAGCAAGGCGAAGCAGACAGGAAGGCCATTCAAAATATTGAGGTATATTCAGTCCACTACATATCAATTTCATAGAACGAAGGGTAAGTTAATCTCGTACCAATTCTTTATTAACTTTTGATTATCAATTAGTGGAGACCACAATTAATCAATAATAGACATTTGAAGGCAAGTTTAGTTAAAGAACAGACTTAAAGGAAATTCCTACTGCAATTGCAAAGAAAAGGAAAGAAAAGAAATCGAGATTACAGTGAGCATCATAGATTTAGAATAGAGAGGAATTAGAGACCAAGTCTTCAAATATCAATCCAATGGTATTAGAGATCAAGTATTCAAATATTAGTCCAATGGAATTAGAGATCAAGTATTCAAGCTTCAATCCACATTGGATACAAACACATAATTCATCATTATATTATATTATAGGCAGTATCTAATACACAATTAACCCTATACCAACTCATGAACTAATTACCATGGAGTCGATTGATACTAGAACTACAAGAAAATTCATAGGAACAGCGAGCCAACCACCATGCATCAATACTATCTAATCTTTAACCACTTGAAATAATGGATCCATTTAAAATATAATCATAATCTATATACATGATAGATAATGGGTTATCAATCAATTTACATAATAGAATTCCTCTTCGGCATTTATACACAATATAATGTTACAGTGATGCACATTAGAACATAGGCTAGTAATGATCAAATATTCATACATTGAGCCAGTTTTGGATTCATTCATCAACAATTCACCATCAATATACATGATAAACAATAGTATTATAATAAATTCAATGTTGTAAGAGAATCTATCAAGTCAAGCAAGAACAAGCCCAGGAGCACAATGCCCAGGCAAGGGCTAAATAGATTTTGGGGAACGAGCGAAAGAGAGAGACATGGGTTCACAATGCATTGGTTAAACTGGAACAGGTAAAACCAGACATTATTATCAATTATCATGATTAAGACTTGGCTTTGGAAACATTTTTTAGAAAGAACCCATGGCCGAGATTGAGAATAAAGAGTGAGAATTTGTCATATTTTATATTCAACATCTTCAGGATTAAACTCTCCAAGTGAAGGTTACTAAAGATGACGGATCACCATTACCTTTATCTAGATTAAAACTCTAAAATGTTAACTAAAGAATCAATGTAAATCAAATCAATTTGTTCTTGAAACTTTCCTTCAATGGAAGTAGTTTCTCGAGGGAATTGGTTTTTTTAAAGGGAAGGAAAGTCTAATTTGAGTGAATTGGATTTGGGAATGAGCTTGATCACGTTTTTGATCCCTTAAATACACTCAAAAATAACCTAAACAAACGATAGATGTAGGTTTATTTTAGGACTTTTTTTGGTGCCCTGTCATGTGGTTGGAATTTCTCATTCAACCTTTGTGAAAACTATGTCGCTAGGCAGCACTGAAGCCAAATCAGGCGGTCGCTAGCTAGTAGAGTCTAGGTCCATTGAGCGTGTAGTAGTCATGTGGCGTAAGTCGACGGGCCATTCAAGACGAACACGGACCACACATTGAAGGAAGTGCTTGTCAAAATAATAGGGCGTTGTGGTTAGTTTGTGATGAGTCGATTGAAAATACAAGGCACGTAGTTTGACAAGCCTTTGGGTCTTCTTTGTGGGGCCCTTTGCAGAGAGGACCCTTGGGAAGGAAATCGTAAACAGCGGCGGACGTTTCCAAGGTGGAATATTTTACCCCTTAACATGTCTGAATATCCATGCAATTTCGCCCAAAAGGAACATTTTTATTTAAAACGCCATCAAAACATGCATGTCACAATCAAGACACACATAACCTCTCCAGGGCTAACTTTTGAACATCTTAGATGACCTCGTGGCCGTTTGACCCACCAACCTTCGTGAAACTCCAGGACACACTGAGAAACATAATTAGAACTCGATTTAAACTGCAGAAGCTCATGAAAAACACATTAAGACTAAAAAAAAAACATTGTAAGGCTTCTTAGCGTGGTAAATAGTGCGCCGAACGTTTTAGTCGTCCCTTGATGTTTGATTTCTAAATGACTTCAAATCACCCAAGCATACTTCAAAGAACTGTATTAACATGTTAACAAGGTTATAGTAACAAGTTAGCCTCAATATATACTAACTCATTTTGGGAAACTTACAATATCTCCCACTTGGGAACATTCGTCCTCGAATGACACTCAGAACACTTTAATCACAACAAGGACTTCAATGATCCATAGAGAAGCTCACAACATTCATAACATCATCATATAGAAGTTTATGCACCAAACTTACAATTAATACACTTCAAACCATTTAGCATTGAATGCATAAAAGAAAGCAAAAATTTAATTCACTCACTCTTTTATGAATCAAACACATAGGCTCTGATCATATTCATAGGAGGAACATCTATTTCCTAATCATGAAATGGTCATTACACTTCATTATATTAAGAGATATCTTCCAACTATTTTTAAGTTGCAGTTAGGTAGTTTCAACAACATTCAAGAAACAGTAGGGCACTCATACTTAAATGCACAAAGACTTGAGTAATATAGGTTGGCAATGGATTCTTTTTGGTTAAGCCTAGTTCCATGAGGGTCATACTAAACCATACCATGCTTCTTTGTGTCCATGGAGGGATGTACTTCGCATCAACACACTTACATGTCTCATGAATTCATACCCAAACACATGTACAAATATCAACTTTACTATAACAATGAGATTTTCTCAACTTCATAATCATGACATGCTCAAACATCCTTCCTAGTGAAGTAAAAAATGATAATTAACACCACACACATCACAACAGTATGAAGTCATTTCACAACATTTCAATTTCTAGATTAACATTAGCTTTCATAAACATGCATCATTTAAGGAAAGTCTTACATTTTATAGGCACACACAAGGACAATAGGTAGGAATGCCTTACTTTTTAAAAGTGGACCTAACACCATGCTTTCCAAACCATTAAAGTCACATAGTTTTCAAGAGACTCAACATATTTCATTTTAAAAAGGCCCAACATTCTCATTATAAGGCAAAACCTTAAATATACAAACTGACTTAAAATATGCTTCTTACCTTGCCCATGAAGTTAAATGCATAACTAGTATGACAAGATGTACAATCAGCATGAGAAAACCACGAAGTTACTCAAAACATGGTTAACACAGTGTCAATTAAGACATACCAACATATAGAGGTCATGAAATTCATACTGTGAAGAAGACTCCTATCATGAATAAACTTACTAGAATTTCATTAGTTTCATGTTCAAGTAAGAATATAAGGACAAGAATAAAATATTTACAACCTTACTACTCACATCACCTTCCCCCACTTAGGGTAAACCCAATTAAGAGCAGCTTAGCCAAACCTTTAGAGGATCTTAACTTAACAACCTTCATTTTCATCACTTTTTTAGATCACCACTTTAGAAGAGCTTAGAGTAACTCAACCTAGGAATATCAAAGGCATTTTAAACCTTACTTTCTAGATAAATTATCTTCAATCATCAGCTAGGTCCTATTTCCCAACCACATAAGGTTTTCAACAATACAATAGACACCAATGGCATACAACATTAGGGGAGAACAACAAATTGACTTAACCATAGGGAATCTTCCTTTTCATTCAATCTTACAGTAAGGTGACTTCTAGGTCAATCAACCCACATCATCACCATACCAAGATAATCATGCCACCCTTACTTCTAGAATCAAGCCTATATAAATGAATCCAATTCATACAAGGCAACTACGAAGATGCACATATATACAAAGGGAAACATTGAAACACTTAGACATATACACTTAGGCAACATGCATCATTACCATTTAACATATTCCTAAAGCATTTAAAGCTCAAATTATCATTAGGTTACTATCATCAAAACCTTATATTAGCATATTATTTCAAAAAGAAACTCATTTTCACTATAAAAACTTCTAACATTCTTTTTATATATATCATGATATAAAATTCTCAATATAACATGCTATTTCACATATTTCTCATACATAGTCACAAAGGACACCATATCATCAAAGTATACCAATGTTCACCTTCACGCATACTCATGGAACCATAAAAACCAAGACAAGTATCAAAACTCACCTTTTCTCTCTCAAGTATAGAGATAACATCTCTAAGCAATAACATCTAAGACACGGACAGAAAACTATAAAGAGCGGATCATTACAGAGTTAAGGTCTAGGCAGACATAAGAATGATAAAGAAGGGAAACTCTATCGCCATTATCCTCCCTACATCGATGTGTCGCGACTCACAAACCAATAATCTGAGCTCTACTAGACGTGAAAGATGAACTTTTAGAGAAACCTACAACCAATTTTTTAAACCTCATGCACTAGAGACTATGTTTGTCACCTCCAGGGGAGACCCCCTAGACGTTTACCATGGCGTACTTGACCTTTCGCGGTATTTACACAAGCCCTATGTCATTATCACTTCAATCGCATTGTCATAAGTAATTTTTGAGGATTGACATACTAAAAATTTTCAGTAGAAGTAGAATATCATATACAGATACTTTTACCTCATATACATATAAAAATCATATAGTACCTATCTAGACGTTAAGTCTCTTTGCCATACTAAGACACAACATCAAAAAGAGTTTCAATAGGGGAAAAAAACACGACCCCCTTATACTCATAGTCACATCGGAACTTACATTTTATAAGGCGTCCTCAGTAAAATAAGTAGGAGTCCTTTAACTTAATGATTCCTTCCTTGAGCTTGGGAATTTTCACTATCAAGCTCATTCATAATCTAGACTCCTTTTAAGCATCCATACTACACTTTGCGTAAAAGAAAGAGAAGAAGAACCAAACACGAGCATAGTAAAAAAATGCACTAAGTATGACAACCATGCAAAAACATATGAAATCAAACTTCATGCCTTTTTGACTAAATCTTGATAAAATCCTTATACAATAACATTTATATCATTCACATGATTCATATAGACATATTCAAAAACCAAAAATCATATAAAATTACATATAGAATTTAGGCCATTTTTTAGGGTCACTTTACGTGAGCTATTTGCCTTAACAGTGAGCATTTTTCCTTTAACAGTGAACATCTTTTTCTTTAACTTCATAACCTCCCAAGTAACCCCGGCCTCTAGTGATACTTGGTGCAATGCATCACCTTATGGCCACAAGGAATCATTAATACAACTTACATAAGCAAACACATACCATCATAGAAGTACAATACATCAAAGACACATTTAAGCCAATACCATAAGAGTTTAACAGTAAGCTACATCAACTTGCACATACACTACATTATTTAAAATCTATGCCTTATAAGACCTTCATCATATAGTAATTTACAAAAACACAGTGTATATGATGACAATACCCCATTACATAGATCTATTAGGACTCATACCATGCACTTCATCACAAGAAGTAGACAATTACTACAAATTCATACATAAGAACCATATACATAGACACATGCATTAGAACACCTTCCTAGGACTTCATTTAAGAGTCATTTGTGCAATGCATAGGTGAAGTGCCATACCCCCACCTACACTAAGCTACTACCCTTAGGTTATCCTAGTTAGGGTCGTTACTTTACTTCCATTGTCCATTTTACTTTAGGGAAACTGTAGCCTAAACCAACAATAAGGCCATGTGAGCCAAACATGGAATTTGGTGTCATCCCCTTACAAGAAAAGAGGGTATCTTACTTGCCAAGGTAAAATATGAGTATAATGATAGCATATTAGGTGACATTAATCGCTAAATCCTATGGGGTAACATAGTTATGGAACTTGGAGGCATCATGGAAACATCAAATCTAACACCCTTTTTAGGTCATGAGTCTATCCACCCCGTGAGGTCTATGGGTACCTACCTTCCTACAATGGGAAGGGACACCCCACATCTTCAAGTTCACTCAATTTTAAGGTAAGTTCCCTCTATTAAAAGCCTTTAATTACATTATTTTATAAAATATAGGCTTTAGGAGATTCACTCGCCATATGCTTAGCTCATAGGTTATAGATGAGAAATACTTTTATCAACCTATATCATGTTAGAAAACATTCACATGGACATAGCATATGTAAGCATCTATCTATTTTAGGATACTCTAGCTCCTCTATTGACTATATCATCATTATGTGTGTATGTACATACTTGTGAGCAAACCTTTCACATAACACCATTTAGACCACACATGTTCATACTTTACTTCATTCATTCATAAGTGTAAAAGGTAATTATATGAGCCATGCTTTCATATAAATACATTTAGACACTAGGTATAGTAATATTCATCATACCACATATTTCAAGATAGAGCTAAGGGACACATCAGAACAGTTCATAAATCGCCACTTCATGTAAATAGAAGCCACAACCTAGGAATTACTCCTATCAAGGTCACATGTGCAATGCATAAAAGGGTCCCTTACCCCGTACCCATACTAGTGCACCTATACTGGTCAGCCCTATTAATTGAATACATAACAATAATTCAACATACATTATTCTTTCATGCATAGTATAGTAGACATCAGTGAATATGGCGATCAACCTCTTTCATAGACACCATTACCCTTTTACTACAATGTAAGCAAGCATAATGTATGAGTGTGTGTGCAGATTGGTCAACATGATCACATAATGACTACCAATAACACCTTGAGGAAGCCACCCTCTTAATACCACAGTGCACAACCAAGCATAGACCACACAACACAATTTAGCATAGCAGGCAAGACAATCTTCACATTACATTCAAGACTCCTAAACTTAGTTATTCACACATTCACATAGGGGTACATGGGTAGGGGTCATCAATCTTTAAAACTTCATTAATAGCAGCACCTACACATTATCTTAGCATAACAATTTACATGCTCATGACATTAACAACACAACGTAGATTATAGTTAGAATAGGAAACTAGGCATAGGCTTCAGATACGGTGATTTATCACCAACCATATTCATAATAAAATTTCCTTAAAGCCCATGATCACATAACACACACACACACACACACACACACACAACACACACACACACACACACACACATACCACACAATGTCATACAAGGCTTCAACAACATTACTATAGAGAAGTAGAGCAATTCTTACCAATCCTTTAACTTTTGGTCTTCATTGACCATTACTACTCTTTCATCAACAAGTCAAGTATATAGAAGTAGTTAAATTACAATAATCATATATTAAGTCACACATAAGCTACTACAAGGCTATGCTACAAACTAGTACAACATATCATTAACATATTAGAAGGTAGAATGACATAGACCATTAACCAATTTCAATTGCATTGACAATCATTCATATTTAATAATTAGTGTAAACCTAAGGTAGTAGATAATTACATCATGATAAAGTCTAAATAATATATTAATCATAACAAGATTGAGGTCATATTAAGTCCAATACATCATCAATTTATAGAATATGAAGGGAAGTTAATCTCTAAACAATTCTTCCTCACTTTGATTGTACATTAGTCATACTCACAATTAATTAATAATATACATAGAAAGCAGTAGTTAAAGATACCATGGCTTAAATAAAATCCTACTACAATCGCCAAGAAATCGAGATTACAGTGAGCACCATAGAATTACAATAGAGAGGAATTAGAGATCAAGTCTTCAAGAATCAATCTATCTACATTTGTTGGATAACAAACACCTAATTAACATTGTCATTAACCTCACTACCATGAGTCGAGATACATAGAACTAAATTAGAAGTTTGTAGAAGATAGGAGAACATTCATCAATATAATCTAATATTCAAACTTTGATCCACAATGGATCCATTAGATATAATTCATAATCTATGTACATCATAGGCAATGGTTATCAATCAATTTAACATAATCGAGTTCCTTATTCATGCATTATAATGATAATGTTACAGTGATCACATATACGCATAGGCTAGCCATGATCAAACCTTCATACATTGATCCAATTGGATCATTCATCAACAATTCACAAATAGAATGACAATCCAATCAATAACAAGACATGATAACAATTCCCATGCAAGGACTAAATAATTTTTGGGAAGGGACATGGGTTCACAATGCAATTGGATTAAATTTCATATTAAAACCAATACATTATCATCAATTCATCATGATTAAGCCTTTGAAAATGTGTTTAGAAAGAACCCATGGCTAGATTGAAGTGAAAGGCTACAAAGACATGAAGGATCACCATACCTTTATCTAGATTAAAACCTCTAAAACTTTTTGAAGAATCCATGGAAATCCAAGTTCTATGATTTTCTTAAGCTTTACCTTCAATGGAGGTTTCTAGAGAAAATTTGTTTTGGAAAGAAAGTATAATTTTTAGTGAATTGGATTGGAAATGGGTTGATCTCGTTTTTGATCCCTTACATACACCCAAAACTAACTAAAAAAACCTAGTAGGGTTAAGTTAGGACGTGGGGTGAATTTCCCATTCACCCCTTTAAAGAAACAATCACTAGGCAGCAGTTGCAGGACACCATCGATGGCCAGTAGGTCCATCGACGGGCCGTCTATGGCTTCAGTCGATGGGGTCTTGGACTCGTATTTTGCTGAGACTTATTTAGGCTAAGTGACCAACGACTAATACACCATTTACGGGTGTTTTTCAATAAACGGGGCATCGTTTGGTTCAGTCGATTGACACTACCAAGGTAGTATCTCGACAGCCCTTGTGTCCTTCTTGTCGGCCATTTTGCGGGGCCTTTGTGAAATCATACCCACACATTCCAACGTGAATATAAACCTTAAAATGTTTAGATTTCTTACCATAAATTTCTCCGGAAAATAAAACATGTTACAACACATCCCATAATGATTTTTTCCTTGACGTTGATTGTCCAAAATGATTTAAAAATCACCCAAAAAAATACTTTAAATTAAGGTATAACATGTTAATAAGATTACAGGAAAAAGTGAGGCTCTATAAACCCTTACTTATTTTAGGGGGTATTATAAACACACAACCTAGGCCATGTCTGGACGCATCACAATAGATCACATAACTATATGAACCCTTCTATAGAGTCAAGACAGGAGTTGTAGTCAATCTAGTTTTTAATTTTGTGAAACTTTTCTCAATATCATTTGAACATTGATACATTAGACTTTGTCGTAAGTTAATCCCCATCAATGGTGATGAGGCTATGGCTAAGAAATACTTCCACGAAACCTTCTCTATTAACCTTAGACTATAGAAAACTCTAGTATCGTAGCAGAAGGAGAGTAATTCAGGGTCATTGTTTCATTGCTTCTATGTTCTATGAATCCACTTAGATCTCTTATCTAGATACAATGTGGCCAATAAAGCAACATATCGCACCCAGAACTCACATTTGCTAAGCTTAACGAATAACTGGAGATCTTTGAGAGCCTATAGCACAGTTCTCAAATGAATCAAATGTTCTTCCTCATTCCTAGTGTAAATGAGGATATCATAAATAAAGACAATAATAAACAAGTCCAAGTACTGCTAGAACACTATGATCATCAAATCTATGACAGTTGCAGGAGCATTGGTTGGTCAAAAAAACATAACTACAAATTCATAATGACCATACCGAGTTCAGAAGGCTGTCTTCGGAATATCACTATCTCTGACTCTAAACTGATTAAGAAATGGCTAGCACCTTGAAGTTGATCAAACAAGTCATCAATCCTAGGATGGGATACCTATTCTTGATTGTGACCTTATTCATTTGTCTATATTCAATGGATATTTTGAGATAACCATCTTTCTTCTTTACGAACAACATCAATGCACCCCTTGGTTAAATACTAGGTCTAATGAAGACATTATCTAGAAGGTCTTTAGAAAGGTCTTTCAATTCCATAAGCCTTACAGGATCCATTCTGTAAGGAAGAATAGAAATAGGCTTGGTATCTGGAAGGAGATCAATTCCAAAGTTAATTTTCCTTTCGGGAGGTATTCAAGGAATATGTTCTGGAAATACTTCTGGAAATGCACATACTACTGGAACTAACTCAAGTTTCAGATCTAGAATCCTTAAACTAAACTAGATGATATATTAAACCCTTAGAGATCATCTTTTTGGTCTTAAGGTACCAAACGAGTCGACCCATAGTCTCTAAGCTACTACCCTTCCACTCTAAGATTGGTTTTTTTGGAAACTAAAAATAAACAAACCTTAATCTAAAATTGACAGAGGCATAAAAGCAATGCAACCAATCCATGCCTAGAATGACATCAAAGTCTACAATTTCTAACTCTACAAGATCTGCTCATGTGACTTTCAAACATACTATGACAGGGCAATTTCTGTATACCCGTCTAGATATAACTAGGTCACCAACTAGAGTAGAGATTGATAAAGGTTTCGAGAGAGTTTCTAGCCTGACACTTTGATGGATGCAACGTAAGGAGTTAGAAAGAAAGAGTATCCCCTCGATATAACAATGCATAAATAAATATCAAGGTCAAAGACTCGTAACGTACCACTGACTACATCAGGAGAACCTTCCAGATCTTCGCGAGCCTGAAGAGCATACAACCTGTTATTGGAGGCTATAATTAACACATTATTCACCTTTTTAGGCAGATATGAGGCTCTAGACACCGTAGTTCATTTTGAGAGACCTTATAATATCCCCCGTTTGGGAACATTCGTCCTAGAATGAAACTTGGGGACATTTTAAAACACTTTCAAGGACTCAATAAACCATAGAGTAATTCACAATATTAAACACATCATCATATAAAATTCAATGCACCAAATTTACAGGGAACACCAACTTCAAACCATTTTGCACTCATTGAAACACAAGAAAGCAAAATCTTTATTCACTCACTTTTCAATGAATCAACAACATAGGATCTTTTCATGTTCATAGGAGGAACATCCTTCTCCTAATCATAACATGGTCATGGTATTTACGTCTCATTTCAATAAGATCTCATCCTGCCACAGTCTTTAAGTCACATATAGGCAGGTTCAACATCACTCAAAAAGCAAACAAGTAGATCATGAGAAATGTAGAACAACAAAGACTCTGCCTTTTGGAACTAATACTTTTTAGGCCATATTGAACATCATCATGTTTTGTTATGTTTAAGGAGGAATATTTTTTGTCCTAAACACACACATATTATCATGTGTTCATACACAGGCAATGCACAAAGGTCAATTCATTTTAAGGATAACTTTTAAACTTTTAACCAAAACATTCTCATAATATCTTCCTAATAAAGTCAACATGGTAATTCACACCACACACATCAGAACTATAGGATGTTATTTCACATAACTTTCAGTTCTAGCATGAAAAAAATCTTCATAATTATGCATCAATTAGGGAATTTTTTGAAATTGATAGGCACACATCAAGAGCACTAGCTAAACATACTATCACTTCCCAAGAGTTAGCCTACAATAAACACTTGTCACAAAAGTCACTTATCTTTAAGAGACTCATCATTTTTCACTTAAAGGAGACTCAAATTCTCAATGTGGTCTAAAATACTAAACATTACAAGTGATCTCAAACATGATCCTTACATTATCTCATGAAGTGAAATGCATAACTAAAATGAGAAAACATGAATTTAATTACAAACCCTTTTTCATGCTATTTAGAACCTTCACAGCATGCATAACATGGTGTCAATGAAGGAATACATAACATATGGAGAACATGCAACTTACACTTATATGCAAAAATCCCATAATGAACAATCTACTAGGAACTCTTTGGGTCAAGGTCAAGTAAGAATAAAAGGAAAAGATAGAGATATCTACAACCTTACTACTCACATCGTCATACCCCTCTTAGGATGAAACCATTTTAGATGGACTTATGTCAACCTTCAAGAGAATCCTAGCTCACCAACTTAAATAACTAAGCAAATCATCCCTCCCTTGGGATCTAAGCTCATGCACACCCCTCATCAACATCACCTAAAAGTGAATCTCAACATCAAGGGTTCAAAAGATCTAAACCTAGGACCATCAAAGTACTCCAAAGATTTGCATGTATGCACATTATCCCCCACTTGGGGTAAACCTAATCACATCATGCCCTTAAATACCGAGGTCAAAGTAAGTCAACACGAACCTACTGACTCTTTATATTACAAAATTTGACATCATGGTCTTCACTCAAATTCTCATATCAAGGATACTAACCACATAAGCCTTAACTACACCATGGATACTAATGGTCATGAAAATATTCGGGAAAACAACAAAAGAGACTTGACCATAAATATTTGTTGCATTTCTTTCAACACTAGGTCAATGTAACTTCTACGTCATTTCCAACCAACACCTAGCTAAAACCAAAACACTTACTTAAATGGTAATGCTTAAGGTCACTCCTAATAGACTACTAATTACTTCTAGGTAGGTCATCATCAAATTTTCTCCTTCTCTTTAAGGTTCAAGGGATACATACTACCCTCTAAGTGAACCTTAGGGCAAAACATAATTCTATCCTATGGAACAAAACCCTTTCTTTCCTTTTCCCCACTCTTAGAATAGGTTCATACGGGAAACTAGCAACCTAGTCATAAGGGTTCTCCCGTTAACTAACATAATCCACAATCCCCTTACAAGGTGATCATACTACTTTCACTTAAGATAAAGGCTATACCAAAGGCTTAGATCCACACAAGGCAACCATAAAACACTTCTCAAAGACCAACGCAACAATAAAACCATTATACATATACAAGAGAAACATTTGAATCATTACACCTATATAAAAGCAACATGCATCTTAGCTATTTACAACACTTCTTCAAAACATTTCAGTAGAAACCATATCATTTCATTATCCTAATATCAAATCATATAACAACTTATCATTCCAAGGGAAATCCATTCAACTATAACAACTATTAGCAGTGGAACCATAATCAAATAAAATTGTCCACTAACATTCTTTCACTAAATCACATATATAACCATGAAATGGAAGCCACATCTTAGAACAGGATCAAATTCAACCTTCACATATACTCATCAAACCATAAAAATAAGATAAGTATCAAACTCACCTTTTTTTCTCCCTAAAGCACAAAAATACCATCTCATCCAAGCAATCACATCTAAAATACCACCGGACAAGAAAACATAACAAAGAGATCATATAGAGTTAAGTTCTATGGCACGAGATAAGAGTATTAAAGAAGGGAAACTCTATCATCCTATAGACTCTTTCTCATAGATGCATCGCGATTCACCAATTATGAACAAGAATCTACTAGACGTGTTAATATGAGACTTCTGGACCCTAAAACCACTTTTATAACCTCATGCTCTTATGCCAGGTTTATTATGACCCTTATCAACTTATAACAATAACTAAGCTATTACATAACTTTGAACAATAAGATGACATAGGAAATCCATGAAACATAAAAATCCCCCTCCTTTAACTTTGGAAGTTATCCTATCCCTTCTCTTTGAGAGACATCCTTTAAGCATCCATAACATACACTTTGTGTAATAAGGTGAAGAAGAATGGTGGTAGTACAAAAATGCAGTAAGTATGCCAACCGTGTAAAAACATGCATTTAAAAGGGACATTTGGTTAGAAAACCATGAAACATGCCTTTTAAGTAAACTTGCACAAAACATTGTTAAAACAAGTACAACAAAGCTCATATACTACACATAGGCATATACGCTATTTATGACATCACATAAAGCCACATAATTCATTTAAAGGTCATTTAGAATTTCATAACTTATATTCACTATTGTACCTTAAGTCGTTTAGCCATAAGTAACCCTCTAGTAACACTTGGTGCAATGCATGGATAATGTACCATATCATTACCCACACTCAAGAATCACCATAAGGTTACCAAGGTGAACATTCATATGACCTAAACATTAACTCAAAGAGAGACATTCATGAAAACATAACACATCATAAGACACATATTTGATAGATGACTCAACACGCTTTATACACCACATAGGAGACTAATTAAAAGACAACATACAAGTGAACACTACCAACAACATCATAAGAAGTAATAGTACACAACAACATATTTGGACCCCATTTCATTTAGACCTCATAAGACCTTACTCATCATCTCAATCTAAGCCTACTAAATGCAATGCACATGTGATGTCCATAGCCTTACACATACTTAGTAAAATCACAAAGAGACGAGAAGCCTTATCATCTACATCCATACATCACCATGACAAGTTTAAACAACTTTATACATACAAAGTAATACCTTCATCATAAAGTCAACAAGACCTACATCATGCATATTCAAGGTAAGACCTCTATCATATTGTCCATAAGACCAACATTATGCATCTAAAGTAAGATCTCATCACATAGACACTATAGGACTTATACAATGCATATTATCATTCAAGTAAGTAAATACCATAGAATCATCCATAAGAGATATATACATATGAATATACATATATAACACCTTCCTAGGACTCCCTTCAAGAGATACTTGTGCAATACATAGACTAGTTCATTATTCTCATCTACACTAGGAAACTTCCCTTAGGTTATCCTTGTTAGAGATCATGACATTACTTCTATTGTCCATTTTACTTTATGAAAACATTGCCTTAACCAAATCTAGACCATGTGAGATAAACATGGAATCCGGTGTCATAGAACCCCACACTGAAAAGAGGTGCTCTACTTGCCAAGGTAGAACAATACATGATAGATTATCTAGGTGGATCCACTAGTTATATCCTACAGGGGCACGCAATTATGGAACTAAGAGATTGTTACTACGAACCTTGATTCACTAGATGTGGAGGTTTCTATCTCATGAGACATTGGTGAACCTACCTTCCACCTTTGGAAGGGACACCTCTCATTGTCAAGTTCACTAGGTTCTAAGCTAACCTCTCTTTATTGAAAAACCTTTATTAACTTTTACTTCATAAAATGATCTTTAGGAGATTAACTCCTCATATGCATAGCTCATAGGTTGTAGATGAGAATTGTCCTTTCATTAACCTAAATCATGTGAGAAACCTTTCAGATGGACATAGAATATTCACACATAGTCTAGTTTAGAGTACAATTGAGAATACCTTTAAAGAGACCCTACTTTACTATATTATCAACATGCCATACATGCTTCCGTAGAAATTCTTTTCATGTTTTGTTGTATATATACTTATATGAGAACACCTTTCACATAAACAGATTTAGACACTAAACATATTCATACTTCATAATATCATATACTTGACATAATCATATACTTCTATGTTCGTATCTTAATCATACATTCACATTCATATAGATAGTGTTATTCTATAAAGGTATATAATGCAATGTATAGCAAAGTCACCTTCCTATGCCTACACTAGTACACTTATCAAGTCATCCTAGTAAATATACATATTATACTTCATGGACATATTCTTTACATGCATATTAGTAGACGCTGTTGCGTATGAGAATTATTCTTTCATTAGATACCATGAACCTATACAAATTATTAGCATGCACGAGGTATGTGTGTGTACATTAGATAATATGATCACATAATGCCACTTAAAATAGTGGTGAGGCATCCACACTCCAAATATTACAATATACATTCATGCATAGCATTCACATTACTTTATAGCATAGGTAACAAGACACCTTCAACATTGCATCCATGACTTCTAACATTAGCTAAGATCACATATTCATATACGGGTACATAGGTAGGGGTCATTCACAATTATCACTTAATCAATGGAAGCATGTACACGAAACCTAACCCTAACAACTTTATTCAATCGTTGAAGACACCATTAGAACACCTAGATCATGATACTAGATTAACAACCAGACATATAATTCATCATTGTGGGGATCATAAATCACACACGCCGTATTCAATAATTTCCTTAATACCAGATCAACACCTATAATAGATTGACATTAACTATTACAATAACGCAACCAAAGTGGACCTACAACCCCAATGCCAATACTTGTGCCATATCAACAATCAATTCTATAGAAAAGACGGAAGTAGGGCCATATATTACCAATTCTCCATTGCTTTTGATCATAGTTTGAATCATAAAACAATTCAAACCTAAATTCACATAGAAAACATTAGCTACAAGAAATTAACGATAATCAAAAATGCTACAATGAACCTAACGTCAAGATCACAATGCCACATAAGGCTAAATTGGAAACAGGGAGCTATCTATTGGGTTCCTCATGATTAGATTGGAATCTCCATACATATACTAGTATCTAATGAACAATTTATCATAATTACTGTTTTTAAATCAATTTGATAAGGAATCCATGGCTATATTGAAAAATAGTCAATTTGATCATGAAACTTTTTTGAAAACATTGGAAGGAACTCCTTAGATGAATGGATAACTTAGGATAACCATACATCATTAGATTAGAAAGCCACGAAAACATGATGAAAAATCCATGGAAATGAAATCTCAAAGCTATTCTAGAGCTTCATCTCCAATGGAAGTTTCTAGAGATGTTTTGTTTTAAGAGGGAAGGTGGAATCTGAAGAATGAATTTGGAATTGGGTTTTCATCTTTTCAAATAACTCAATATACATACAAATAGATAAATTAACTGAATAGGGTCTATTTAGGATATGGGATGAATTTCCCATTCACCCTTTAGCATGGTAGCGTGCATGCTGCAGTTACAGGTAACCCATCTATGTGCAGACTGACGAACCATCGTCTAAACAACAGAGCCGTACTATCATTACGTAGATAGTGATTGAGGATATAATTTGGAGGCTTAAGCTCACACGGCTAATGTTGAGCTACGGCTCCATCGATGGGGCGTCACCTTGAGTACGGTCCGTCGTTGGCTTTGCGTAAATGGACACTACCAAGGCATTGTCTAGGAAGCCTTTGGTTCCTTCTCAAGGTTCCCTTAGGTTGTCCTTGGGGAGTTGTGCTCAGATATTTTGAACGTAAATTTGTTCATATACGAGTTAAGGACCTTTAAAATCAATTTGAATACACATAAAACATGCAAGGGCACACTAGAACAGACCAACACGTCTCAATGATAACTTTTGAACGTAATCGGATATTCTTGGACGTTTGACCTCCAAATAACATCTAATAAAATATGCATAGTGTAAAACAATTAATAAAACATTATTCACCTTTTTAGTCACATATGAGACTCTAGACGCCATAGTTCATACTGAGAGACCTTACAGATAAGAAGAAATTAATTGATTTGTTATTTATTTTATCGTTGTTAATGGACTAAAACTTATTTTGCTTTTTTATTTTTCTTTTTGGTTTTGTGTTCTATTATAGTTGAATCGCGTTGATGATTAAATTTTGTGAAAATTATTTTAATTTTTCCTTTTCTTGGGGAAGGGGGGTATTAGATAACACTTATGTCCCTAATTTTATGTAAATAAATGAACACTATAGTTTAAAGGCTAGACAGAATAAGGTTAATCAAACCATTTTGGACGCATGGATGCAGACATGTAGCCTAATATTTACTTGCATGTTGAATTCAGATTTTGAGAAGCATGGAATAATGTATATTGTAATAAGTAAAATTAAACACTTATAGTGCTAAAGATGGAAGAATATGATCTGCTTCATGGAGTAACATATAATATTACTTAGAATAGTAATCATCATATGATTATATCGATTATTGAAGAAATAAAAGTGCTTGTACAAGAGGTTTCTCAGCTATGAAGTTGTTTCTAATGAACTTTTTGTAGTAGAAACTTGTATCTTCTCTTTATTTTCTTATTTTAGGTGAGGGGTATTAGAAGAAGATAACAATTTTAAAACGCAAAAACTTGTTTATGTTTCTTTAATGATTATCTCAAACATTGATGTATAGGTGAAATCTTTAATTTCAATTTGCATTTGTTTGGACGCGATAAATTTTATGGAGACTTCCATTTTTTAACTTGCTAGCTCGTTTAATTTAATAACGAAGGGAGTATATAAAATTTGAGAAGTATTAATTTCCTATCATAAATCTTAAAGTTAATATAAGAGTTATTTTTTAGTATCATATACAGTTGCTTTATTTTCTTTTTGTATGAAGAAGATTGGATGTCTTAACACATTTCCTAACTTACATTTTTCAGCATGTTCTGGCTAGCACGATTTTTTTAATTGATCATGAAGGTTGTTACTAACCCTAACTTAAAAAGTAGGCATACAAATCTCATAATGTATTATTTTCCCTTCTTTGAGTAAATATGGTTTGCAAAACCCTTATTCTTCTCCCCTCCCCAAAATTTTCATAGATGTGAAAGATTTAATTAGGCATTTTATGTTACAGTATATAAAAATTATGCTTTAGTTATACTATCCATCAACTTCATAAATTTCTTTCTCTATTTTGAGGTGTTTTATGTCCTATATTGTTTTTTTTTCTTTTATTGAAATTTTTCTTGTGAGGGGTGATCCTTTGTACTTGAAACCACATCAATTTTTCTCTCATTAGCTACAGAGTAAACAATTACTCTCCATATGTCTTTCGGGTTCTTTCTATTACAATTAAGTTATTTTACCTAGAGATGTTCGTTGATTAGCTTTCGCTTGGATGACTATTGAGTATGTTGCTAGCTTGTGCTCTTCAATGTGGTTTCTATAACATTCTATCGTTCAAATATATGTATTGTAGACATTTTTCTTATCCCATTGAGAGAACGTACATTTTGCAAAATACTTTTATGAGTTCCCCTACTCTCTATAAGAGGATCCTCTTGAACTAAATTATAGACAAAACACTTTAGAAGGATATCAATGTGTTAAAAGTTGAAATTAGTGAAGTCGGGGTACCATAGTTTTTCTTGGAGATAATTCTTTTGTGTTCTTTGAGGCAAACTTGACTTGGTTCCAGGTTGTGTTAGGGTGTTTAGTTAACCACAGAAAATTTAAAATAATACCAATTGGTGCAATGAGTAATATTTCCATGTTTTCCCATACTTTGTAATGTAGGGTAGGGCTCTCCCTTCTACCTACCTGTTTTTTACCTTAGGTGATTAGAACAAGGATCTTTATGTTGAAACTCAATTCTTGATGGTGAATAAGAGCCTAGCAAGTTGACAAGAAAGGTAATAATCAAATAAGGCAAGTGCATTTTTGGTAAACTTGAAATATTCCAAAGATATTTCCTTTCGGATGTAATGGACAGGACAAACAATAAAACATAGTTCGTTGGGAGACCATCGCATCTTCAAAGCTTAATAGAGGGGTAGGTCAAAGACTTTAAAGTATTAAGAAAGTAATTTGGGTAAATAATATAGAGCTTTATGATATGTGCAGAGAAGATCATTAGGATTGGGTGATATGGATAATATGTGTTAATTAAAGAGGGATGGAGAACAAATGGGATCACAATGTCTTTTTGACATAGCGTGTGGACGAATATAATTAATGGGAGAGATTTATTCATTAATAATATTATTTTTAAGGAAAGGCGTGGGAATAGAGTTAGATTCTGTGCACGAAATTTGTGCAGAGAAATAGAGCTAAAAGATGATTTTTTGCATTGTATACAATCTCTTGCTAGAAGGAATCACCCATTTCGAAATAAGGGGAGACAAGGATATGGAAGTTTTTGGGATATCATTTTTAGGATCTAATTCCAGGTATAAGAGGTGATCAAGTTTCGAATATTTCAAATGTACTCCAATAGCATAGGGAGCAAATTGAAAAATTTGACACCTTGATTTGAGATCTCAGGAATAACAACTCGTTCTTAGACTTTAGATAATTACTTTTTTGAGAAGCTATAAGCTAATGGTTAGGATCGAGGTTAGTTTTCTACATACTTCGATCAATATTCCTAAAGTGTCAATAAAGGTGTGTTGTTTCATATTTCTAGCTACTAGAGGGGTTATATTGATGGCGGAAAATACTAATAAGTATCGAGAGGTTTGCATGATTTTGTGTTGGGTAAACAAAATTCTACATCTTACAAGGCCCATGTCACACATGGACAAACATGGATCTTACTTGATGAGTTTGGTTAAGAAATCAAATTGTTTTATATTACGACATACAATAAGAACATGATCCTCTCCTAACAAAAGAGGCAAACCACAACAATATAATTGTTGATTAGCCACCAAAAATTTTCAAAGTTACCATTTTCAAAAGTACTAAGTTTTCAATATACCCTTCAAATATCCTTTAGTCCAACCCAAAAAGAACCCTACTCTTTCCATATTCAAGAAGCTCTAGTCAAGGTCTCTGTTGAGCCAGTAGTAAGGTCAAGGTCAACATCCTACTTTATTTTTGTTTCTTTCTATGATCAGTGTTCTCACGCCAAGCATATTATGATATAAACTCATCGAATATTAACTAATTAAATGAAATCGTGCAAAATTCAATACATATATTCATATACATTTTTCACATAATTACTAGACTATTATTTTAGAAGAGATCGTCATACAAATAGTAATACCATAGAAATATCAACTTTGAATGGAAAAGAAAAAAAAATTCTTCATTTTAGTACAAGTACCGGTGTACGAAAGGTTACGGTCTGTATAGGGTGTCATGGGATGTACAACAAACCGTAATGAATGGTGAGCTTTCTTATGGTTCAAGTCAATTTCCACGGAGGGGTTCATGGTCCATAAGAGGGACACAACCCGTCACCCATCCCATAAAGTTAACCCAATGACCATTAAGATTCACACACACTTGGACGATTCATAAAAGTTCACACGGACCTTCAACTCGTCTATAAAAGAGAACCATCAGTTTTCATGTTTTTCTCAACTTTAAAGAATCATATATATAAGCACAACATTTATTTGGTTGTCCATGACCCATCAATTAAAGGTCTTATATTCCTCTTTCAAACTCAACCTTGTTTAGAGTAAGATTTTATGCCTATTTTAGTGAAGGTTGATAATCCGCTAGACGATCGGTGAAAAATTTCATGGACCTTGAAGCTTTAAACGGTCAGTAAAACCTCCCTTTTAAGTCATTTTTTTAGTTTTAAATTCTTGGGTCTTTTTAGTCTTCCCCTTACGCATTTGGTACTTAAACTACGTCATTTTCATTCCTATTCTAAGCCTAAAACCTGATATTTTAAATGGGAAAATGCACATTACCCCCCCCTAAAACCGATGCCAAAGCTCAGAGAACAAAACTTATACTATAATAATGTCCTATTACCTACCCCCCCTAAACTTAATTTAATCTGTAATTTTTCCTACCCTTTTTTAGCCTACGTGGCACTAGTTTGAAAAAAAAAGTCAACCATTGTTTTGGCCCACAAATATAGTGCCTACTAGGCTAAAAGGGTAAACAATTATTACTACAAATAAGTTTCAGGGGGGTCATAGGACCTTAGTATAGTATAAGTGTGTCTCTGAGAATTTGGGCATAGGTTGAGGGGGTATTTGGGCATTATCCCATTTTAAATTAAAGAGTTTTAGTCAACTCTTTTACGTTCAATAACACTTCAAGACATTAGAACAATGTTCTAACAAGAGAAAAGCTATGGTTCAAACAATCATCAAGTGTGCTCGACTTCGCCGAGGAACTTTTTCCTTCTAGGTTTGTAAGGATATAATATTGTTAGAATAGTTCATTCCCGCACCCTATCTCTAATTTCAAATCAGTACAATATTAATGTAGAATTCTATCTTTTGATTTGAGTATTATTGAGATGAGTTGATATTCAATTCTAAGTTCTTGAGTTATTGATTATTGGATTTCTGTTTCTAATAATTGAATTGTTATACATTTTGTATTGTAATTCTTCAGTAGATTGTACAAGTCTCTTTTTCAGCATGAAGTTCATCATTGAGGATCTATTGAACTCTTATTGAGAATCTTTCAAACAAAAATTTTAATGTTTAAACACTGTTTTGTGGAATTTAAAGGCATTTTGCGCAAGTGGATAAGGGAACTATGTATTTCTTAAAAGTTTCATTTTAACATCAAGAAAAAGAGTAGACTAACTTTTTTTTTAAAAAAAAGAGTTAAAAGAGTTTTCAGAAAGATTAAGTACATAGAAGCTACCACTTAAATAGGCCTCTTTTTGAGTAACTATCTCTACCCAAAATGTATATTTACATTATGAAAAAAAGAAACCTATTTTTCTAAATGAAAAAGGAGTTTCAGAGACATTTTACAGAAGTGACCTCTCTTAGAAAGATAGTTTGAGAAATTATCTTAAACAAAGAAAAAGTTATGTTTTTATACATTTGAGAAAGAGTATACATTATTGAAAGTAGTATTGAGACCTATATGGGTGAGAATTCACACAACTCACAGCCCCATAAACAGTATCTTTCTAACATGGGTGTAAGATCATACATTTCAGCTTAATCCTTAGATCCTTCAAGTAAAGCTTAGTATATCTAACTAGTTTAGAGGTTATTTATCAAGGCACAATATAGGAGAGTTTGTTGAAGTGTGGACCAGATCTTATATCATCACTTAGCTTATAGTGATCAATGTTGCTTAGAGAATATCCCAGTAGAGTTAAGGTGTATTTCTATAACATTGAAGTTCAAATATGAGTATGTATTTTGTAAAATTAGATGGTTTCATTCTTTTAATTATTTACATCAACTAGAGTTTGTTTTATACCTATTGTAGTCCGTACTTTCAGTTATTTTACCTCAACCATATTACATACTGTTATATTCAAATGTAATAATAACATTTGACCTACATCTTTTATGATGGAGATACATGTATTTAAGATCATAAACATGGTGCCATTGAGATCACGTTGCATTTTAGATAGATGTAATAAGCCTCCTTGCTTTTCGTAGTTCACATTAATTTTACTTCTATTGTTGAGTCTTAGTGGGTCTTGTCCCGACATCTATCCTAATATTTGAGGCTTCATAGATAATTAGATTTAAGGAGCTTCTCACCCATTTCTTTCCTTTAACGAATGTTTTGCAAATTATTGTTACTATTGCAAATGCTATTTTGTATGACATCCAGGATAGTTATTTTTAGTGAAATCATCTTTAAGCCTATTAGCACTTGAGTAGCCTTTAGCTTAGTATTTATCCATGCCAAGTGTTCACATGGGAATCATACATAATTCTCGAGTGTCGTCCATGTCTAGGGTGTAGGCTAGGGGCATGAAAAATATCATATTAGAGTGTAGTTTTCAAAATTCCTAGGGTGTGTATTAAACTGTGTTTGTAGACCCCTTCGTATAAGTATGAAGTGTGACACATATATAATTTGGAGGCTACGAAATTTAGGAAGATTTCACTTTATTCTTAATCATATATGTGTAATAGAGTTCAAATCTATTAAAATTTTCTCTAACTTTTTCTTTCCTGTGTCTTTTAAGATCATGCCTCTACAAAGAGGTATTCGAGGACGTTCTACTAGGAGATTTACTAATCAGCAATGTTTAGAACCTTCAATGCGCATGAAGTGGAACCCCCTAAAAAAGATGAAATCAATCTGAGTTTACGAATTCTATGAAGATGCTAACTAAGGTTGTGGAAAACCACATTTTCAGGAGAGGGTCGTCAAGATGTAATTGATACATCTATAATATGTGAGTTCTTGAGAATGAATCTCCCAAAGAGAACAGGGCAAATTTTACTGAGATATAGAGAAATTCGTGGAAGAGATTCAAAAGTTTTTGAGCTCATGAATGTTGTTGATACAGAGTAAATGAAGTTATCCACATATCAACTCACAGTTTTTTCAAGGATATGGTTTGATCAGCGGTAGAAGAATATTGTAAAGGCGACACCAATTTGATTTTGGCTGTTTTTTAAGATACCTTCTTGGGGTGATTCTTTCCTCGAGATCTAAGGGAGGTGTAAGTGAAATATTTCATAAATATATAATAAGAGGCAAATACACTGCAATATTACAATATCAGGTTGACTCGACTATCCCAGTATGCATTGAAGATGGTGGAACATATTAGGAGCATAATGAATTTGTCCGTGCCCAAGATATCCATCTATCCAACAAGGAAGGTAGGAACTTATGTGGATAGGGGAAATATCCATAGCTAGCCTATTGTTTATCACCCAAAATGTGAAAAAGGAAAAATTCCATATTTTTTAGAAAGTGCTTTTGCCACAGATGAGAAACACCTATGTCCGTTTGTCGAATTAAGGTCCGTCACTTATCTTTGTGGATGGGCCAATCATATTTTAGTTCTTATAGCCAAACGATCAAATGAAAGACGAGCCAGCAGTTGACTTTTAGCTTAGGGATAATAAGGTCTTTTCTTATTATTTTATCCCTAAACTACTTGTGTTTGTCAATTTTAGCTTATTATTCTAGTCATATTTTACCCTAAACAATTAATGTCTAGAATTCATCAAACATAGAACAAAAGAGGAGAAAGAGGCACCCGTTTTCCCTAAGAATGACCAACAAGTTGCTTCATGTTCCATCCCCAAAACCGAATGATTTCTCCGTGAAATTCCTTAGCATGTATGTGGCATTTCACTAATGGATTTCCTTCAACCACTAAGTCGCAAGAATCTTATCACTTTCTTATTTCGGTATATCCTGCTTACATCTACAGTTTCTAAAACCATAAATGTTAGTTGTGATTTAGCGGTTAGTGTTTTTCTAATTGGATTATCATATTTTTGTGGAATCATTACTTAGTTATTTGCATGAAACAAATAGGTATTGTATTTTATATTCTCTTAGTTCATGAAATACAGATGCTAGGTCTGTTACACAAATATAGATGATCGAATTTTGAAAGTCAAATTATAAGTATCTAATTGTTAAGTTCTCAGATTTACATGTATGTTATTTAAGCTATTCAATATTCTAGTCAAATTGTATCATATATATATATATTAGTTCAAGTAGGCTTAGCACCGAGTGGACTAGGGTTTTAGCATACCCTCACAATCCATGAAATAGGTGTCCGCACAGGTTGAGTACCCTCTATGGACATCAATTATACTTCTCACGCTATCATTCCTTTATACCTCTTGCAAAGTATATCGAACCCTTAAATGGGGTGAATAAATCAGGCACCACAATTAGCTTATGTAGTGGTTATGTCAGTTAGTACTAGTTCCCACAGTCAGACTCTAGAGTGTGACCAGATTTTCATTTTAGAGCTCATTATTCAGTCTCAACATGTTATTTACTTGGTCGTCGCATTCTGTTATGTTGTTTTCACTATAATTTAGTATTGGCATCATGTTCATATATGTCTTTACTCTGTTTTATTTTTTTAAGATTATATGTTTTCTTTATTTTTCATTCTATCCTATATGCTTAGTAGGTTTTAAGTATTGATGCATACACTATGCTATATCGTTTCATGATGTAGGTTAGGGTTCTCAGCATTCACATCATGTGTATATCACTTCCTTATCAACATTCAACAACTTCACTATTGAGTTCTCATACTTCGAGGACGATATATATACATATTTTCAAATTTAGTCTTTTATTTAAGTTAATTTTTGCTAGGGTTAGCTGGGACATGACACAATAACTTAAGTTAGTTAGATGCTTTTACAAATATAGTTTATTTTTCCTTTAGTTGTAGAGTGATAGTTCACAACTACTATCATATTATAATTTTATATATCTTAAGACCAATATTTGGTATTCCCCACCTTCATTTATCTCATGATTTAGCTTCAATATTAGTTCATTTCTATAGATATGTTCAATTTTATTATGATATACCAGCTTAAGGTTAGCTTAGGGTCACTCGTAATTATAGATCCAGTGCTTACATCTAGAGGATAGTCATGAGGTGTGAGAAACCTGGTATTACAGCATAAGGTTTAAGAGTCCTATGATTTTTTAAAGTCGCACTAATTCAAGTCAATTTCATTAGTCTGAAGTGAAACACGTCTATTATGGGGAGGTGTAAGTGGTTTAGGCAAACTTCACTTTCTAGATACTCTTATCATGTGTAACTTCTGTTCCAATTTCTCATTTCTATTTAGATGTTATGCATTTCAGATCACTAGTACATTTTGAGTTTTTCCGTAGATGTTTTTTTAGATTGAGGGACTACTCTTACCTTCGTGACTGCTTTTTATAGCAGTACTAGAAACTCCTTTGGAACCCTTCTCATTCTCTAGTCAAGTTGGTTACTGAGTTATAGCTATACACGTATATAAAAATTGCCTTGTCACAGTCCTATTACCTTAAAATCTTATAAAGTAAGAAATGTTAGATTTTTATATCATTTTAGGCATAGATTGGTTACATTCCTATTATGCCTCAGTCGATAGTTGAAGTAGGATCGTTCATTTCTAGTTTCCAACGAGCTTGTCTTAGAATGGAAGGGTAGTAGTTCATTGCCTATATCTCTAAGTATCTCTTACTTTAAGGCAACAAAGATGATCTCTATAGGGTAGTGTGGCACATAATAAGGACATGAAAATGAGAGGGGAGATTTTACATTTAAAATGTTTGACTTCCCAGATGGGTTTATTTTACGTCAAGTCCGCGTTCCCAAGATATGTGTTGCCTCATGTGATGGACACCTTCTATGTTAGCAAGTCCGAGTTTCTAGTTGCAATCTCTTTTTCGCTTAACTATGTGCCCACATAGGATGATAGAATAGTGGATTCTCATAGATAGCTAGTATGAAAGTTTCCACCTTAGGAAAGTGGAAACCCTCTCTTTCTTCAGTGTAGGTGTAGAACAACGGATTCCATGTACCTCACATTGTCTAAGTTGGTTATTGCAACTTTTCCCTAAATGTAAAATAAAAGGTATGAAAGAATGAAGAAAGGATACGAACTCGCACTAGGACTTTCTTGAGAGTTCTACACAGTGGAATAGAGGGTATGGGACTTATTTTACACATTGCCCATGTTGGATTCTAACAGGTCATTGTAGTAGGGTTCTCTTATGATTATTATTATTATGGATTATATATTATAAGCTATGTATGAATATCTTGAACATGATTGGTTTCATCTTGTGGTATTCCTAAAATGATTATGATGTTATGACATATGAATGTAGTAGGTGGCTTATAGTTTACACTTAGCTTTTGATGGGGTTATGGGATCCTATCTTTTGCAATTTTCTAGTGTTGCTTAGGTTGTTTTTATGTTGGGTTACTATTATGTTGATTTAGTTTATGTTCCCTACCCTGTAGGCATGTTGGGATTTACTTGATGAAGAGCATGTTTTCAACTTAAATGTCCTTTTGTACATACTTCAAATGTTTTATATGCATGGCACCATACTTAGTACGTGTGTTGTACTAACCCATATTGTTTCCCTTCTCCCCCATATGTAGGTTCGGGCCATTGAGGTGATTCAAGGCCATCTCTCCAGAAGCATTGATGTGATTTCCAAAGTTGGTGAGTCCCCAAGTCCGAGTACGAAGAACCTATGATTCTAGCTTTGGTACATTTTGTATTTTTGATAGACTATGTTTAATCCTATTCTATGAATTACAATTGATGTATGGCTATGTCCTCACTTTCATATTCCTATGTCTATAGGAATATATATAGATAGTGCTATGAGACAAAGTTAGTTTCTATTTTGGTATAAAGAAGTTGACTTCTAAATTGTAAAATTTCTAATAATTTTGTATTTTCTATGACTCTATCATGATTAATGCCTAAAGGCTGTCAAGAAAAAACGCTGAACAAGCAGGCAAAAAAGAGGCAAAGGAAAAAAATAGGAATCGTTAGGGAAAGAGAAGTAAAACAGGTGAACACAATATACAGACGGTAACGAAGAAGAGGAAGAAAAAATGGCAAGGTGGGGGGGGGAAAAAGCGTTGAGACGTAGAAATTAAATGGGAATTAGAACAAGCCCAGAAGAGAAAAAAGGGACAAACGGCTATCATTCAAGCGGGTCAGGGATGGGCAAACAAGAAGGGTGAAAAGTATAACGGAGGAGAGACGAGGACCAAGGAAATGGACACGACAAGTAAGGTCGGAGGATAAAAAAGGCGAGTAAAATGCAGTGAGAACCTTCTTCCAGGTCGACGATGCCGGTTATAAATAGGGAGTGATCTCGGGTCGTCATAGAACAACACTAGTACACTTTATGTTGAAATATTACCTCTCATGAAGCCGTTATATAGAAGGTTTATGAATTAGTTAAGCTCTACGGAGCCATTTTGTAAGGAAAAATAGAGACAGTCTAGGTATCTTGGAGGAGATCATTTCCAAAGTCAATTTCCCTTTCGCGAAGAACTACGAAAAAATCTTCTGGGAAAACTTTTGGGAAATCATAAACTATAAGAACTGACAAAAGATTTTGGGTTTCAGTGCTTGAATCCTTAACTTGAACTAGATGATAGAGACAACCCTTAGAGATCATTTTTTGGCCTTATGGAAATAATTGAATCGACCCATAAGCGTTAAACTACTATCCTTCCATTATATGATTGGTTCTTCTGTAAACTAAAAACAAACAATTCTTGTTCTACAATCGACAACAACATAATATGAATGTAACAACTTCATGCCTAGAATGATATCGAAGTCAACCATTTCTAAATCTACATGATATGCTGAGTTGATTGTTTCTTCCGAATATACAAGCAAGTGTACGTGGTCACGCAGGTAATATAGATTCTTATTCAAAACGAGTTATTGTTCCCAAAGGACATATGATCAATTTGTATTCATACTTAATTCTACATCTAAAAGTAAAATAAATTGTTTCAATATTTGATGGTTTATTATTAACTACGACTACTTTATCAACAAATAAAAGTAACTAAGACTGACCGATTTAAAAGATGGTGTTTCAAGAAAGAAAAAGACATTTCCAAGGCCGCAGCGTATGTTGAATCGCATGCATTATAGTATTGTCTTAGAAAACTATTTTTGGTTGTCAAGTTACTGGTTTATATGGTTTTTGTATGAGTCAGGCTACACATCTCTCATCACCTACTCCAATTAGATACCTAAATATATCATTGAGCGAGGATAAGTAAGCTACTTTGGGAGCGTTATATTTCATCATATTTCTTAACCAAGCAAGTTCTTCATCTAGGCGTCACTCCTAGACACATATGACATCAATCAAATGGGTCTTTAGAGCTCTCTATGTTCTCTAGTCTATATAATCCCTTCTTTATCTATTTTAGGATTAGACACTAAGTTTATCTTATGGTGATCAATCATAAAATAGTAAAATAAGAATATAGAAGTAACTTTTATTGCCAACAGGGGGAAGTCAAATGGGCATGGATCGTTGCGCCCTTGTTGCGCCAAGGTTGTTGGGGCACTGCGCCAATGCTGCATTTGAGTGCCTCTTATCGTCTTCAACTCCTTATACTTTCAATCTTTTATCATTTCCCTTAGAAACCTAAAAAAATCCCTAATCATGTATATTAGTGTTCAATCATTACAATATTAAGACAAAACATGCTAATTAACTTAGATAATGTCCTCAACTAACGTTGAAGATAAATAATTTTTTGTAACTGGGCATATAAATATGCCAAAGATCACAACCCTAGACTTAAACATTTATTATTCCTCAGACAAACTCTATCTTATCAAACTAAACTCTCTACCCTTTAGACTATTCACCTTGCTTTACAATTAACTAAACATATTTAATCATGAACTTGTGACACACTTTATATTCAATAATTTAAACTCTTATTTACAATATACCAACCAAAAAATTTACAACTTCGACGCATGACTCTTTTCAAACAATTTTGGGCTAATGCAATCATCATAGAAACATACCAGAAGATTAAGCACCAATTATGTTTCGTTAATGACCTCACCAATATAAGTATAGCCTTTCTTTTTAACAAACAAAAATCATTACAGTATTAAGGCCATTTTTTCATAACACGATCTCTCACACTCACAAATGAAGTTCCACTCATCCTAACATGCGATAAGTGCCCTTAGTGTACATTAATTTCACAAAATGTTCACATGGATCAGAGGACATTCATTCAGTTGTAATTTTTGCTTTAGGTAAGGGAGAATACATTTGGGTAAACTTTAGTCACTAATTCTCCCTAAATATTTTTTCCTTGCTAACAGTCACAACTTTTTTCTTTCCCTATTAAAAGCTTTCCACATGAATTCACTTACACTTGAGCCCCTTATTTTCGTACAACCCCATTTTATACATATTTTCTTTATTGATTTATTTATTCATAATTGAACTTGAACAACTTCATGTCATATTTTTGTACCTTGTTTTTTCTTTTCTTCTCCAAAAACAACTACTACCCTATTTATTTCAACCAACATTGTAATTTTTTCAACTCAACATAGTGCATTAAGGACTTTTGAATCAAATTAAAAGTATCAATAAAAGGGATTTTGCTTGATTAAGTGTCTATAACAAATTAGGGCCCTACAGGCTCAATGGGCTAAGCTAAGGGGTATTTTATTTTGAAGCAACACGGGGACATGCAAAAACTTTGGCTATCAAAGAACAGCTTCAATCACTGCCACAATCACCACAAGTTATTTTAATTAAGTACAATAGGGACAGTTCTAATGTTTTTAAATGAAAAACACCAAACATTCTCACCATGGAATCATTCACACATAAGGACAAAACAGGTAGCATGCTCACATCAATGCATCCGGTGTTGTCCACGCCATTAATCCCCAATATTTTTTTTATATCCTCTTAGATTCGGACACAAGAGAATTAGGCCTTGTGTTTTATGGGTTACTATACTTACTAATGCAAACCAAGTGGTTGCCAACCCATACTGTTATACAACTATAAGACAAGGTTTTCAAACGTTCCCAAAGATATAGATTTCATACTTCTACGCCTAAGACTAAACTTCTCTTACGATGGGTGGTGATCATAACATCATACGGGAAACGTCATTCCCCAGACACTCCTAAGACTCAATAAGCAATAAACTAGACCTAAACGATTCAAAGAGACTATCCGGGGGAATAGAATTGAAAATAAAATGCGAGGAAACCTACTAAAAATAAAAAGTCTCGATAAAGAGATAAACTATGACAATGAAGTTCAATTTCACCCCACACTTTACACTACATTGTCCTTAGTGTTGAAAATTTTAAAAAAAGTGCAAAGGTAAAATAACACTCCCTGTCGGCATCTAGGCCGCATCCAAAGCATCATCTCCGGTGCTAGTGGTCTCTAACTCATCCTCATCCCAGCCATCCTCTTCATCAATCGTCGCGTCATCATCATTTATTGGTTCCTTGAATGTTGGACCCATAATCCGACACATGAACATGACACTATCTGTCAGTGGGTACCCTCAGCTAGTGTGTCCATCTTCTCCTTATTACACAATGACCACAAATTTACAATTGCAATTCAGCGATACCAAACATACGCCCCATCCAACTACCATCACGAGCTTTCCTATCCATGGCAGTCAAAATGGGCCCATGAGAAGGATCGTTTACTTTAGTGCGATTGACATTGACTAAGTGTCACACTCCACATAGGGGGGGCCATGTGGTAGGACACACAATCATTAACCTTTCGTCATCATACTCTCATAGGTACCTATGATGAACAATTCACCTCATGCAAGCAATGTCATGCTTAATTGGTCCTTAAAATTTCAGCATATTCTAAAATCTATTCATTCTATCTACTCACGACAAACTCACCTCCTATTGACCACTCAAGCCCCCTCATTAGACTATAAATCAGGACTACCCTTTCCTTAGTAACATCAGTCATGTTCTTTCCAGGGAGTAAAGTGGTACACAATCTTAAGCCAAACTCTAGCTTCTACGTTAAGGTGCCCATAATGGCGAGTAAAATTATGAATTGTGTGTCTAACCTTGTCCCACCTAGTAACAGAAGTAATGGCACATAAAGTTGTGCCTAATTCCCAACATACAGGGTCATTTCACCATAATTCAGAATATAGCATTCTCATATTAGGTACCCAAAGTCAGTCACCCTCAACCAAATACGCATCCTTTTCATCAATTAATCATTTATTAATCTCAATAGGTCATTTATTCCAATTAGCATAAAACTCATGGACGAGGCTTAAATTGCACTCACCTTGTAGGACCAAAGTTCGAATGAAGGCGTGAATGGGCGAAAATTCTTCGCTAACTTCCTTTTGTGCTAGGGGACAGACGCAGCGCCCAAGGTACGGGGCGGAGAAGTGTGGGGAATGCATAACGAGAAGGCTCAGCCAATAGTGTGCAGACGGAAAAGCGTGTGGCACCAGAACGGGGAAGGGGGGAAGCAGGGGTGGCCCAAGATAATTGCTGAGACCACAGTCGGGGCAACGACAAGGGACGCAACCACCGACACAGGGGTGCGGGAAAGAGCGAATGCACCCAATAGGTTGAAAAAGAATAAAAGAGAAGAAAAGAAATAGAAAATTTGGGGAAGAAGGGGGGGGGGTCGGGTTGGCAGTTGGGTAGGTGTGTTTGATGGTTTTTGCAAATTTTATAGATTGGGGGTGGGGCGGTTGTGGTGGTAGATTGTAAACGAAAAAGATAAAAGGTAAAAAGTTTTTGGTAAGAATTAATGGAGGAATTTGGGGATAATATAGAGTGAAAAAGGAAAAGAAAGAGTGTTGGGAAAGATGAAGTGAATGAGGAGGGTGGAACCTCTATAGAGAACATGATTTTTAGGGGATTGGGGAATTTCCTGGTATGGGGAGGTGGATTACGGTGGAAGGGTGGGCTATTTATGTGGGTCTCATGGGTAAAATAACAATTTAAAATTTCTCGTTCCGCTCCTCGGTGGACGCGCGCCCACTTCGTGCCTAGAAGGCTGGCGCCCTGCGCTGCTAGTGCGCCTGAAATGTGTTGCTGTCGTTTTCTCTTGGAGCGATGCTCCATATTTGTGCTTGGCAGCTTGGTGTGACGCGCTGCCAGTGCGCCTCAAAATGGGTTGCAGTCAATCACCCCTAGGTCCGGCGCGCCTGGTGTGTGCCATCCTTTTGGGGCTTTTGGGGCGGCTCAGTTCCGGATCGTCCTATCAGCGTGTGACAGAGTTGAGGTGAATATTTGGTGCTCTCTCTCTGAACATCCCGCCTAGCCGCTGTTTTTTACTTTTCTCCGCCCTCGCGTAGATAATGGGTCTCTGAATTCAGCCTTTGGCGTTGCGTACCGGGTGATGACGCGGAACCACCCATTTTTTTTTGCGGTGTCTTCTCGTTTCTGTGTCTTCTTATTTTTTCTCTTCTATTCCGTCTCCTCCCATGGTCCGGTGGGCATCTAACCAAATAACATGAACAAGTGTATAATGGTAGGTTTGCCTCCCACCAGAGTGCCTTTTAGTTGTTAATTGCGTCGGTCTCACAACCATCCATCTTTTTCCTGCAATTATTTTGTTCTAGAGTGTCCCATCATTACCACGAGGCAAGAATAACAACTCTATACTAGGATTTTAAAACTCAGCCAAAATTTCAAAATTAAGCAGGAATACTATCTCTTACAAGAATTTTCCCCAATTTGCCGTTCGCATGTAGAGCTATGATTTAATGTCGGGGCTGACTAGGCTTGTGGAATAGCAGTTCATTCTTTCAAGTCAACAGTCGCCTGTATGATGACGCTGATATCTAACATCCAAAGTAGTATATGCTCATTTCAGGGCCCATTCACCAATTAATGTAGGGGTAAAGTATATCCTTTCAGCTTTCACCTGCCCTGAGCCTCGTTGTCCATTCCTTTCCCCACCTCTCGATTCTGTTCATCGCCGTGTCGTGCCAGGGAAGAACCTTCTTCGTCCCCTGAGACATAAGTACAAGTGAAGTTACCCCTTGCTCCTCCTCGCGGAGTGAAATACGAGCACGATGGGCGGGTAGGGAGTGCTACCGCCCGTTGCGGCTTCGGCGTGGAACCAACGGGGCCGCTAGGCGGCTTCGATAGGCGAACGCGATCACACGCGTCTCACTTGCTTCAATCGCAACGCTTGGAGTACGCGCGGGGGGCCGAACCAGCTAAGCTCGGCCCAATTTCAACTTCGTAAGCCCAATTAGCTTGAGCTCTAAGTCAGCGGGGAACAGGACCATGTTTGCCCAAACTAGTGAGAGGGAAGGTTTTTTGGGTGGCCCTATTTTTTAAGCCACGGCTCGTCGACTGCCGACATGTGCGTGTCTCCTCATATGTCCTAAGTGTCGCAGGACCAGCGTGCCGGGTGATTCCTCATCCGGCCCGCGGTAATGTACTTTACTGCTCTAGCGCCGACACCGCCAACGGGGCCACTCCTTTGCGGGGGGAAGTCATTGCCGGAGCCACACCTTAGGACACATCTCCTCGCTGGAGAAGAATGTTGTCTTCACAAACTTTTGTGTAAGGGGGAAAGTCTGTAACCGAGGGTCATCGTAGAAGGGCCCCTGGGAGGAGCCAAGGCAGTGAAGCATATTGGGGTAGGGCGGGAAGGACATGAAGCACATCACTCCTTCAATGCTCATTGGTAGGACAGAGAGCACACAAACCGCAACCCAGGTACGCACAAACGCCTAAGCTCACGAGAAATGTTGTTTTCTCTATGATCAGCGAGTGGGGGAATGGTCCCCCCCATGTCGTGAATGGCACGACCCTGCCCACTCCGCCACAGCAAAGATTTCATAACCCATCCGCCAGAAAATCTTGTAGTGGTTAGGGGCAGCGTGCTGTCCCCTATGTAAGGGCTATGTACGTTACCATCCCTCTCAACCCTCGGGAGTGGGCGACCAATCTCGTCCCTCCAAAAGCAAGAGAAAGGTGAAAGCGGGAGGGAAAAAAGTAAACGTAGAGGGTAATCCGTAGGCGTTACGTGTTGCGGTCTCCGTCCGCCTTTGACCCCTCCAATAAGGCCGCTTTCCATACACTGCCATATCAGCACGAATCTCCGCGCTGAACAGTTTTGTCTCAAACATCGCGCAGAGTTACCGCCCGGCATTCTTTCTCTCCCTTCATCTTCACTGACGCTCCGGTCGACAGCCTTGGACACTTGCTTGACAAAATGGGTTTCTCACAGATGTAAAACTTGGCATCATGGTTCAAATTTTTCTTCTTTTGAGTAGTTGCACCCAGAGGATGCTCGCCACTAAATATAAATTTCACCATATCAGCATACCATGGCATATGGAAGATATCCAGCGCCATCAATAGTTCATCCGGAAACACTTCCCTAATTTTCTCACCTTCATTCACATATGAGAAGTCCTCCAACCTAGATAAGTTGTCAGCTATTTGGTTTTTGGTACTGTTTCTATCATTGATCTCAAGCTCAAACTCTTGGAGAAGTAATATCCAACGAATCAACCTTGGTTTTAGCATCCATATTAATTGATAGGGCACCTATAGTTCATGGTCAAGAAAACCACTTACCTTAGTGGTCGTCATATGATGTGACTGGGTCAAAGGCCAAAAAAGACCAACCCTTTTAGCGGCTAACATCTCTTTTTAGTCACTGTTAATTGTGGGCTGTCATCTTTGTGTGTCAAAGTGTCTGTTGAGGTCTCTTGTGTGCATTTAATGGAGGGGAACACTTTACTCTTGTCTGACCCACACTGTGCACACTGCTAACAACATCACGCACATCCACCACTATGGAGCGGTCAATGGGTAATTCCCAATTCAGGGAAATTTAGAAAGAGCCTCTATTTAAATTCTGTTCTAACCCTCTCTCACAATGCTCTTAAGACATGCTCAAACTCAATTTCACCTACTTTACAAATTCCTAGGCATAGAGTCTTCACACGTCAATATTGATAACTTCGTTAACAGTCATTCAGCCGTGTAAAAAAACCCCATTGCACTGGCCAATTTCAAACTCATAACCCTTTTTCATAGAATTGGGGTGGGAATTTCTCAATTACCGTCTACCTTTTGCTTTTAAACCTCGATCCTAGAATTTACACACCTCTCGGCCCTCCATCAATATATCTTCTCTAACAAAATATAAAGACTTCTCAGTTCACAACTAGTTAGGTGTCTTCATACGGCACATACTTTATCTAATTCCAAGACAATACCTCAAGACCTCCCCAAACCTAAGAAATCATCCATAAACTTACCTCTAGAAAGGCTGCCACCATGTCATTGACTAAGTGCAGTCATACACGTTTGAAATGTTTGGGTGCATCGGCGAGTTTGAATACATGCTTTGAAAGCATCGTTTCCGCCTGGCAATAGTGTCGTAAGTATAGGTGTCACCCCATGGGTCTTTCTTGATCCTCATTGGGTCACATATCAATATGTGGCGGTAACCGGGAATTAGTACCCCAATCCGAATCACATCAAACTCAGTGAAAGTCTTGTTACGACTATAGTTCGGGTGCCAACAAATTTGAATCATGTTAAAGAAATGGGTAGTAATCTTTTTCCGGAGTAGCATCAGGATAATTTTCCTGAATCCATAAAAATTTCTCCCACCTGGTCACTGCCCGAGTGCGAATTAATTTTGATCACTCTATCTTTTCTCAGTCCTTACCCTCTCGTACCCTCCCTGTGTTTGTTCGCACCACATTGTGCATCTCGCACCTTTTTTCACCCTTACCTTTTTACTCTCGACTCCCAGCTACTGAAAACTTGGGTACACAATTCTTCATACAAGCCCTCTTAACACCCACCATGCTACTCACCTACTAAACGCTCTTTTCTTTACTTCCAACCCTTCTACGTCTCTGCTCTTCTCTCTATTTCCTATCCCATCCTTCTATCACTCCCCTTCTTCTCTCTCCTCACTTGCCTTATTCACTTCTCTCTTTTGTGTACTCTCTATCTCTTCTATTTGTGCCAGGTTTGTTGATCCTCTTCCTGCATATTAAGATCTCCCCCTGAATATTAGCCTTTTTCCATCTTATTCCTTTATACCTTCTTTTCTCTTCTCTACGCTTTAATAACATCCTAATATTCCCCCTCTTCACCTGTACTTTGTGCAGATAGCTCTTCTTGGCGAAAGAATACTGGAGTGAAAAAGTTTTCATTAGTAACCCAAATGCCGTACCATTGAAAGATTACTTGATAGCTTTGTTTAATTCCATCTATTTAGCGGGCCTCATCAATTGGTGTCTATGATATTCCTACTCATATTCTTTCGATTTTCTCTTGTGCCACTTAACTATGTGTCGGCGGTGGTGTGGCTTCACGCGTTCTTTCACCTCCTGTGTCTTGGTCAGTCCGGCCTTCTCTACTCGTGCCTATATTAGAACAAGACTTGTGCGATTTCTTGAGCCGGTGTTCGTCGATCCGCTCTTGGTTACCCGGACTCATACACGCTCGCTAAAGGGGCGCATCACAACTAACTCGGACGCTAGGTTCCATAAGGATATGTGGACTGTCTCACTGAGCTTAGGTTCTTCCCAATTTCCAAAACTCATAAAGCTACAAGTAGTCATGCCATAGGACCCCCTACTAGCCACGAAAACAATCGTTTAACTACCCTTTTTCTTTCAGGCGTAGCAATGGATCTCCATTTCATAAGTTGGAGGTATTCACTTTACCGTGCGTGCGGTTTTGGATAAACCACAACCCAAGCTTAAATGAAAAGATGAGGTTGCTCAGTTTGGTCAATGGTAGACGTCTCCTCACCGGAAAACTCCTATCCAACTCCCGTGGTATGCCTTGATAACTTACTTCATCGCCTTATATGTATAGGCACCATAATACAACACCGGAACCTGATAGGGATGATCCACTGCGCTCACTGGGGGTCCGTGGGGGGGGGTGGGGCGCAGGCCGAGGGGTTCTGATCTCGCAATACCGTGGTACAGCTGGAGTAATCAATGTGCGCCTGCACACGACGGTGGTGGAACGGGGGGGCAGCCGGATGCTCTCTAATGGTTTAGCGACAAAGGCTTGATCCTCCGTTCAAGCATAAGTGTGGAGCACTCGGGCGGGAGACCTCGGGAGACCCACACAAATCAAGGGTGCCACCAAGGGGGGGAGGGGAACGGGGGGAAGGGAGGAGAGAGAACGTCCCGCTGGTGCTCAATTGGGGGTCTACTCCCGTTCTGCATGCTTTATCCCTGTGCTAGGAGGCGGGGGAGACTGAATGGAAGTTGGAGGGGAGGGACTCCGCAGGGAGGAAAGGGGGGGGCCTTCAAGGTTGGAGGCGGTGGACGCCCGCGGCCACGGCAGGGGCAGTGGGGGATTCACCTGCAAGGTGAGCGCAGCAAAGGGAGGGAAGACCGAGAACGTCAGCCCCCACGTTGTATACTTAACAATTGCAGTTGCCCTGGATTGGGCTCAGTATCACCGGGAAGCCAACCTTGGGGACGCATGTTCAAATATTAGTCACTTGCGCAATTTTAGACATGAGCTTTAGGAATAATTCTTCATTAGTCATATCACCATTTGGTACAATTTCCTTTACACTTCGGTTGTTATTTTAGTATTGTTTCCCAACCCCTTAGTTATGGTCTTGATTTTCACCTTGTCCCTGATTTTGATTTTTATTTCCACCCTTTTTTTTGCCACGAGAATTATGATGGGTTCCCTCCCAAACAGGGTTGTCACTTTTGCCATACCTTTTTGTGTGTCCTTGGACCTTTGGGCCATTTACCTACATAGTTCACTGAATCAGGGTTTGCCTCACATTACTCAGTGTCATGGGTTCCACTACCACATACCACACAACAATTTGCTGCTTGTTGCACCACAGTTACTGATGCTTGATTTAGAGCCAACTGCTTAAATTGTGCGGTCATGCTATGTTGCATTGAATCTATCTTTGCATTTAAAGAGTAGTTTGGTCTACAACTAATATACCTTCAGCCTTTTGGGTTGTGGTTCGAGAAATATCCCCCCTCATACCCTTGGTTCCAATCAGACAATTTGTCAAGTAAACAGAAGAATGCTTTACTTGTTATTGATAGAGCTTCTCCACCAGCAACACTATTAAAAAGAGCACGAGCATTATGGTCTAAACCCTCAAAGAAAGCGTGAGCTAATACCTCATTAGTCTTAATGTAATGTGGGAAAGCAATTATGATTTGTTTGAATCGTGCCCACGCTTGGTACATATCTTCTCCGTGCTTTTGAGAAAAGTTTGTTATTTCACCTATCAGCTTGGCCATTTTCTTGGATGGCACAATTGACTTAAGAAGTTCTTTGTAAGACCATCTCAAATAGTAATACATTTTAGTGGTTCTGATTCTATCCATTTCCTTGAAGCTCCTAGCAACGAGTATGGGAACAATGTTAGTCTCATATTGTGCGGTGAGACTCCATGTGTGATACAAGTACCCGTAATGTCTATGAAGTTCCTAATATGGAGTTTAGGATCATCATGAGGGACACTAGTGAATTGTCAATTAGTATGGAGAATTTGAACCATATTCCTCTTTAATTCGAACCTTCTCTTCGGTGGAGGTTTCTAATATACTATGTCAAATTAGCGTGAGTGGGACTACAAAATCTCGCACTGGTCGTACTAGAATGTTAGGGAAATGAGCGGGTATTATTTGGTCATTAACATTTTATGAATTGTTCATATCCCTAGGGTTATTCGCATCTGCCGAATTCTTTTCATGATTATTACCACGATTTCCATGATGCCCGAACCCTAATTCCCCTCGATTAATTTTTCTTCATTAATGTAAAAAATTTTCAGGTTCACTGTAAGGATCAACATGTTCTTTTTTTCGAGCAAGACCTAAAATTCAAATGCTTGCAATAAACAAGCTAAAGTCAAGTAAGTATTACTTGAGTATTGTACTTGTAGACTTAAGAAAATTGAATATAAATAAATTTCTATGTCCCTCACGCCGTCCCAAAAAACTTGTTGCTCCCCAATATACACACAAGTGTACATGGTTGTGCAAATAATATAGATTCTTATTCGTAACCAGTTATCATTCCCAAAGAACTTATGATCAATTTGTATTCAAACTTAATTCTACAACTACAAGTAAAGTAACTTTTTCAAGATTCGTTGGTTTATTATTTACAACGATTACTTTAGCAACAAATAGAAGTAACTATGATTGAACGATTTAACGATGGTGTTTCAAGAAAGAAAAACTACACAATTCTAATCAAGGCTGCAACACATGTTGAATTCTCCATGCAATCAGATATATAGTCTTAGAACCCTAATTTTTGTGCGTGCGTGTTGTTATAACGATACGCGTGCAGTGTTACGTACTAGGGTTTATCATCTTGTGTTTAGGCCTAGTCGGGCTAAACACAGTCGCTGTCGCCTACGCCAATTTAGAGACCTAACTACATCGATGAGCGGAGAATATAAGATGAATTGGGGGGGGCGAACATCTTCAACCAGTGTTCTCATAAGTCGTACCAGAAAGTTGTTATAAGCCAACGTCCACTCCAAACACAGATCATCTTCAATCTAATGTGTTCCATTGAGATTTATATATTTCTGTACTCACGGGTGCGGGGGTTCGTCTCCCCTCATCCCTCTCTTCTCTCTTTTCTCGGTTTTTGGAAGTAATAGCGTCGCACATAAGATTGATCTTACTGCGTTGACTCAGATAAACTTTGCAAAAAGTGAAAATCTAGGACAACTAAAATACGGCAGAACACAGTCTAGGTCTGGTGACAAACGCCATCAAGGAAGGCAAATAAAAAGAATAGGCACGCATTCAGAGGGGAGCCGATCGAGAATAACTATCCACAAACCACAATAGTATTGGTTGTTCATTTCCCCGTCTCCTCCTGGGAGTTCAGAAAAATATCACAACCAGGGGCTAAAAGATGAGACACTCATCGTACAAAACGCAGGTGAAACGTGCTGTCTCCTTCGCAGCTACCAAAGCTCACTGACATATGAAGTCGACGACCCCTATAAGCTCAATTAAGTCCGAAGCTCTGCAATATCACGAGAGTTACGATAGGTAAAAGCGAAATCAGGTTCAACTTCTCACTGTGCACCCTTAGATTCGCAGGTATGAAGTCAACACTCTTTTTCCCTCGCGGCAGCAAACAGCCGGATAGGGTCTATAGGTCTACGTGCGTCATATCCTTCCACCTTCCTGGCCACGATGCCAGGATCAGGCTGTGCGCCACGCTGCCAGTGCACTTGAAATTGATTAGAGTTTAAATGGCAGGCGCGTCCGCACCCGTGGTACACCCATAAGTTGCCGTCGCATAGGGGGTGCCTTGCCGCTGCAGCTGCCTCAATGTTCGTCCTGAGTGCCTCGTAGCAATCTCACTTCTTGTTGCTTCCCAAAATTGATCGTTACCTTATTAACTTGAAATATACCTAATCATGTATATTAGAGTACAATCATTTCAATCTTAAGACAAAACATGCTAATTAGCTTAGATGATGTCCTAAACTAACGTTGAAGATGCGTAATTTATCATAATTGGGCATATAAATATGATCTGTGACTTTCTAAGACACTGTGATAGGGCAATTTCTGTGTACTCATCCAGCTATAACTTGTTCACCGATCGGATAAGAGATTATGAAGCATTTTGAGAGAGTTTCTAGAGTAACACTATAGTTGCATTCTGTATAAGGAGTTGCAAAGTAAAGAGTAGCCTCTAGATATAACAATGCATAAAAATCTATGGCAAAGACTTGTAATGTACAAGTGACTAGATTAGGAGAATCTTCCTAGAGATCCTAGAGATCATACAACCTGTTTTGGTGCTGAGCGTAACCAATTACACAGATGGTTCCCTCTGCGCGTCAGGTGACCCTGCTTGTGCTAATGAAGCTATGGATATAGACTAACACGGTTTTAACCTTCTTTGGCACTTGTAAGAAGGACATTCTTTCAATATGTAACAAGACTTACCACACCCAAACTATGTTTAACTTTCTTCAAGAACCTTGCCCAGACTGGTATTACTTCGCCACACAACATAACGTCTGGCCACGACAGTTTACACATGGTGTTATCAGGTGGCCAGAACACTCCCATGGGGCTTAGATCCCGATGCCTTACCTTTCTAATCATTTGGAAACTTGGAATAAGGAACACTAGCTAATGAAAATCCTAGAGCTCAAGACCTTTGCTGGAATTGGGAGCTATTTTCACCACCCGTTTTCTGTTTAGAATAATCATAGTTGCCTATCCTATCCTTCATACTCTCTTTATCATTTTCCCTAAGCTAAATCAATTTCAACTTTTTTAGTATGAATCATGTGCCTAGGAGTAGGTTCATTATCTTCCAGTAGCATACACTTCCTACACTCTGTTTTTCACGGATTGTAGGTACTATACATGCTAATCTGTGTTCGTTGAGCCATAGTAATCCACCACTACTGGTAAGAAGATAATCTAGAGATATTCCCGTTGAACTTCAATTTGAGTCCATAACTCATGGGCGGGGAAACTAACACCAAATTCTCTCTTTCTTAGAACCCTGCCCTTAAATTCAATAAACCTCCCTGCAGTTTTGCCTTGGGGGGGGGCCTGCCTTTACCGAATAAGCTCTTGGAAGAACCTGGCAAAAAAGGTCTTATAAGCAATGTCCCCAAGTGGATGGGAGTTGTATATGTACTACCTATTCTATTTCCCGGCAGTCATACCCGATAGTAGATGTGTCAATCCGGACGGGTTACACGCAGGAGCTACTGAACCCAATCCTATTCCCCATTTATCGACCTCACTCGGAAAGATCAGCGTTTACCACAAAACTAAAGTTTTTTTGGGGATCGTCCACCAATCGGGTGGCCTAAGAAACTCCGGAAGTTTATGAGACAACAAATCCCAAACAAGAGGGGGTAGAGGACCTAATTAGTAGCATGTTGCCGAAATTGAACAACCGCTGGTTGTTTTCGGGTAGGCACTATCTGACCAACATCTCGATAATGCAAAAGGGGGAAAGGGGATAAGGCGTGAGCTGGGACTCGAGGAGATGGTGGGGTGGGGGCACCTCCATGGTATGTGGCGGGCTAGTGCATGAAGTGTCTACGAGGCAAACATGCGCTGAAGCGCATAACGAAAGATTATCATGATAAATTATATCATATTTTACGCATGATAAGACTAACAAAGAATTGAATTAAAGTATTCCTAAAATACTTTGCAACCTTGTCCTCATTATATGTGGTGCAATTAACACTAATGAAAATAACTCTACTTAGTACGGATCTTTAAATATCCTAGGACACTTAAACCTAATGGTCTGACACCAAGTTTTTCATTCCCTAAAGCCAAACCCAAGGACGCAAATATGGGACCTAGGATCACGAGTGACCTCAAAATAACCCTAGTGGCAAATGATAAGCAACTATAGTAATATGAAGTAATAAATATTGTACAGAATCTAAATCATGTAAATAATCGGAAATTATGGAGAATGCCCAAATACTAAATCTGAATATATAAAAACTGTGAGATTGGTTACAAAAGAAAAATCAAACTCTAACACTATATTTAAATTTAACTATGTTTTAAAAAAACCTCTAAACAAATTAGAAATTTTTGGACATGCCCCAGTTAAATTTGGCAAAACTCAAACTAAGTCTAAAATGGAACGATGACATGGTTACTTTCCTCAAAGAAGAAGGACTAACCACTGACGTTAATGAACTAAAGATCGGGAATCGATCTATGCCTAATCTAATTTTGAAGGACCTAAACCTATATCACCAGAACTGTAGCCCAGATAGGTGGCATAACTTGAAAATCTTGATCATGCAGGATATATAAGGTGACAATAACATAACACATAACTGCTCAATGCATATACCCGGATATAATTTCAACATGATAATGATGTTTAAAATGCTGAACATGACTAAATTAAATGTAATTACCATGTTTATAAAATGTTGAAACTGAAATCTAAACTAAAAATGATGACATGTTCAATTCAATAACGAACTGTAAGTTAGCTACTAATAACTGGCATATAAACACATGAGATAAATATGGAGCCCAATGTATACCCAATCGAAAGGACCACGTACATCTTGCTAGAGGTATAGAGGCATGTTGGCGCTAATATGATTCCAACCAAGGGGACTTACAACCTATGGGGCACATAGATTTGGCACTATTCGAGTACGCTGAACCCTATTTGACTCTGTATAATGACTCTACTAATTGATTAAGTAATTAATAATTTATGACTGAAGTTTTATAATATTTGACAGGTGAAAATAATTACATACTAGTTTAATATTCAACATTGATATACTAATAATAAACAAAATTTCTGATGCATGTATAAATGAAATCTATGACCTAGAATTTGCAATTCATTAAATAAACGAACTACATAACTAGAATTTTGAATTCTTGAAATGATCTACACAAAACAATATTGAAATCATGATAATCAAATAAACAAAATTAAAGTAACTAATTCATAATGATCTGCTGAAATTCTAGAAACCATAGTTCTAAATACTTTTAAGGGAATCAAGAATATGAATGAATTCTAGGGACCTAATGGGTTAAAAGAACCCACTAGTGTAGTCTCACATACATAGTGAAGAATTTCACAGATACATCTTTTGATTTCGGAGTTGAAACTAATGAAGTTTTTCGCATTCTTGAACTAGGGCTTCATCGACTCTTTCTCTTTCTACATTGTAATGTTTCTAATGTTTTGGAAAATAATTTTCTTAGGGAAGATTCTAGTCGAGTTATTACGCTAGAACTGACCAAAACTATATAGTTTAAGGGTTTTAATGCATAACATCAAGACCAAAAAGTCCCAAACTTATTCATTGTGGGGACAAACCGACAGACCTGGTCAACGGACCATGGTCCCACTTATGGTCCGTCCTGATCATTCATCAATTGCCTTCAGAGACTAGGATCTGGGTGTCTTGAACCATTGACTTGGACCAATGTCCCACCTACAGTCCATAGGTCATAGCTTTGTTCTGAGGTCCTAAGGAGTCTTGTCCACGGACCGTAGTCTCACCTACGGTGGTGATATGGTTTTGAACTTAGCTGAATTTTCTTGGTGTCCTATTGGAATGGTCGCAGCTGGTGCACCACAGAGCTGAAGTACAATCCGTGGATGGTGCATGTGGGTGCCACCTATAACACCTAAAATTGTCAATCTGGTGTGTTCTAGCACACGGGGTATTACATATATTACAAACTCAACTCATGGATCCATCTAATAGGCCTTTGAAGAGTGAATGAGGAGTGTCGTCGAGCCGGTACTATCTTTTCCCACGCGGGCTACATTGTTTATGGGACTGGTTTAATATAGTGTACATTCCTTGTGTGGTTCGTAACTTAGTATATGAGTCACTCGAATTATAATGGTTATTGTAGCGATTGTTGCAGTTATGGTTATTCGTATTCCAAACTAAAATGAATTATAATTTCATTAATGAATAAAGTTTTTTTATCCTACCTAAATGAATGAGATAATACAGTTACACTCACTAAAATAACTCTGGGTGGGATAAATTAACAATTTCTGTGAGTTAATATTTTTTTTCGGCCCGGACTTGGGAAAATGGAATAAGAAGTAGTAGATAATAAGATAATATATTTTTAGAGGACTTCGATATAAATATATGGTTCAAACAGTATTATAAATTAATAATTCTATATATAAGACATTAGTGAAATATGGTTCTGTTGTTTTTTTAAAAAGACAAATCTAATTGATGTTCATCTCTAGCTTAACATATTACATTCAAAAAGTTTCGTGGTTGCCTTTTCAAACTGCACTATAAAATTGGAAATTTTTTTAGATGTGATAAGTGTTTTATCACGGGTAATTTGTTGCAAATGTATTGTATCATCTTTTCTTTATCATCAACATTATATTTTTTGAGGTAGCCACAATTTCTTCTAAATAATGGACCTCTCAACATGTATTCTTTCAGATGGATAATTCAAAATTATTGACATAAATTTGTTTGCTCTGATTGGGATCATTTATCATGACCTCATGTTCGAAATTTACTTTTTCACAAAATATTATTTAAATTAATAAATACCTTTAATTTAATTTAACATTAATTTTACCTACCCCTTCAATTAAACTATATGATCAATTTTCCAATATGCCTTCGCCTCTTAATTATGATTGCTATTAAGGGTCAAACACATTCTTCTAATATTGTAACAAGTTACTTCCTTTGACACATAATAAATGGTCAAGTCATTATTTATTAATAAAATGTAAATACAAAAAATTTTAATAATTCAATTGGTCAGTTATCTGACTTTTATCTTATTGATTAGAATTTTATTCTTCGTCTAGTTTTCTCCTTCCTTATTTGACTTTTCATGCTATTATTTGTTTGGGAAAAAAAAAAAACTACTATAGTACCCTTCAATTGATATTATAATATTATCTCCATGTGCATTGTTAAGATATGGGGAAATTTACTAGCTTTGTCATTATATATTAGAGTTTTTGCTAAAATCATCCATCAATTATGACCTAAATTTAAAGTACATTTGTGTGTTATATAATTAAAAAACAAAACATTCTTAAACTATCTAAAAAGTTGAAAGATTCATCTTTCTGTCTATCTTTTAAAAAACTCACACGACCAACAAAAAATTAATTGTGTCAACTCGAATGAATATATGGATAAGCTAGTTTAGTTAAGTGATTTTTTTACAAATTGAGAATTCCTAATTCTACTCAGAAAAATATATTCAAATTCTAAAATATCTTTCCTAAAAATATGGCAAATACTTCTCGGCTACTTCAAAGTTTATCCTTCGAATACAATAATTATTTATTTATATTTTCAATAATCATTTAAATGTCTACGTATTTTACTAAATTTCTACATTTTTTGTACGTTGTTATAAAATGCGAATTGCCATTGCATTAATATAAAGTACTATGCCCTAATATCTTAGTAAACAAAATTTCAAAATAGTGACGTAATACTTTATAAACAATTTTTACAATAGGTTTTAACCATCGGGCAAAAAACCCTTCCGTTAAAATTTCATACTTATCTGTATTTGCTTTTGCATAGCAATCTTTACTTTGATAGTGCAATAAACATATAAACTGACAACACGCAAAATTTAAATTCTATGTATTGTTCACTTATAAAATATAAGGATGTACATTAAATTTGAGTCATTATTGAGGGATTGCTTTAGCCGATAACTCTTATATATTACCTATGCATCAGTCTTGTTAATCATTACATAACATTAAAATTTCACTTAGTTAAAAAAATTTTAATTCGTTGAACCTTCACTTCTACTCTATATCTACCATGATGATAAAGATGAGAGATGCAAATAAATGTAATTAGTTATAAATCATATTGTCATGTAGCTATACTAATCTTCCCCACTAAAGAAACTTAGGTTTGCTTTCATAATATTCACTATTGCACAATTTATGGCCTCCAATTAGGGAGTGTTTTTAAAAATGTCACGACCCCGAAATGGGTGTTATGGCCCTCTCTTACTCCATCCCACCAAGACAAGTCAGCCAAAAGTCCAATATCTAACAAGTGCGGAAGTAATACAATCACACCAACAAGTTTCTATAAAAGAAAACCAGTCAATAATTAATTCACAATCCCCAAACCGGTCTGTCACGTGCACAGACTCTATGTAAAATATAAATGAGAAAAACTAGAAATCTAAATATGACGTTTGTTCTTTCAAGTAAAACCAAAGTCATAAACTGGAGTTCGGAAAGTTCGCTGAGATGACAAGCAATGCTACCATCACAATCCTGCCACAAGATGCCGTCGAAACAGAGAATGGTCATGTGTATCTCTATCACAAAATTCGGGCTTCGTAACCTACAAAATTTGTGAAGCAGGGGGACGTACCAACACGCGGTAACCAAAAAACCCGAAACACAATTTGAACTAGACAAATACGGGTACTCCTTACAACCCACTCTAACCTCGCAGCTAACAGCCTAACAGTTACCAACACACCACTCAATAACCACACTCTATCATTACACATTTCTCAATAACAACCATATTCCACCCAATCACAACATTCACAGATAACAATCACAAGATCAGCAAAACACTGTTCAAGTTCATGCCAATATAAAATATGCAATGCATGAGATGCCAATTCAATAGATCTGAGGCATGTCTTTTCTTAACGATACAAATCCGCTTTCTCTCCTAGTCCGGGACAATGTGGACATTTCTGTTCCAATGTCTCGATCGCGGCGCACGATACGCCCTCTATCATAGTAACCATCTCGGCGCAGATAACGTCCCTCGAAATATAATACCATCGCGGTGCGCTATACACCTCAAATGATCATCTTAATACCATACCACAATCATACTCAGATACACAAATGCAATTGACATGCTCAAATTAAAATGAGGAAGAATAACCATTTTTGATACAAAGCACGATTTACAACCACAAATAACAACACCAATCAAATAACAACAGTCTCCAGTCATTCTCAACACCCCCAAAGAACGCAACTATTTCCACACGGCTTACAAGGTTTAGAATCCCTTGCCCCTCAAAAGTTGAACATCACTTCGGCAACTTGAATCTTTCCCGTTCTTTGGAAGTTCCAATACAAGCAATCTGATTCCAATAATTGGCCATATAAGATTTCAAGACGAAAAAAATATCCACATCACTTTGTTGTCTAGTCTAGAACTCAAACTCACTCAAAAACTTACTCGCTTCTACAATCAATATCAAGTTTTCCTAATGTTAAGGTCAATTGATATTTCAATTCAAAATGTCCAAGTTTCAAGCCTAGGGTCAATTTTACTTATTATTATTATTATTATTTTTAATAAGCCAAACAAGTTTTTTTTGAAACACATATGTCTTTTGACTTATTCTAAATAATGAAAAGCACTTCGGTGCACCCGTCGCATGTCAAAAATAACACCACATAAATCATGCTTGAACAAGTAAGAACCTCATCATGGTTACTAGACACCTCGTAGCAAGATTTAACTTCAGATACAAATCTTGAAACCAAAATATACAAACTGCCTCCCGTCGACAATACCATACTGTCCTATTCTCATATCTAAACGTCTTTTTTTTCCTAGGATTAATTCTAAACTAAAGGCAATGGCTTTGCCCAATCATCATCGACACTAAAGACAAAACCACAAAATTGTACGAATTTAGTGTAAAGAGTAAAGGGTGTATGACACCTATTTAGTCACAACCCTTATGGATAATCATTCCCCTCCCATTTTAATATAATTTGGTTAGTTCAGGCATGCATAATATATGTATAAAATGAAGTGGAAGATCCTGTACTTGGGGCAATTACCTGAAGCAGTTCGCAAGATGGCCGAAACCCCTTCGTATATTCCCGTTCTTTTCTCCTTCCTTCTTTTCCTTTTATGAATTTATTAATTAACTAGTTGTGATAGGTTCTCACCCACTATTTTATTAAATAAGGCTAAATAGTATAGTGTCATTAAAATAAATTATCACACTTTCATCCTGATATGCCCCATAAACTTATCGTTAATTAACTTAAAGTTTAATACCTCGTTCACATTCTAAGAGGAGCGTTTGGGTCATTACATTTAATCCCCACTAAATCAGTTCGTCCTCGGACAAGCGTAAAATTAAATTTTACCTGAAGCTATCAAAGTTTCGGATATCTGGCACGCATGTCAAGACTCCTGTCTCCCAAGTTGCCTTCTTCTCTTCCCGCACGGTGCTTCCTTGCACCTTTTTATTTTTCACTGAAACAAGTTCCTTGGTCCTTTGCTTCGGATTTGCCTATCCAATAGAGCTTAATAGAGGCTCCGCCTCATATGTCAATGTCTGGACCCATCTCCACATAATCAGTGAAATCACATAGATTCCTCCGTAATATACTTCCTATAGCAGAGAGACATAGGAAAAACAGGATGACTGCTGAACAATAGGTGGCAACCGCCAACTTCATAAGCCACTGTCTCCCACTCCTCGCTCAAAATCTCAAAAGGTCCAATTACCTAGGTCTAAGCTTTGCGCCCTTCTTTCCAAACCTCATCACGCCAATCACACCCTTCCGGTGAAACTCCGAGCCCAACTGAATCACCCTCCATAAAACAGCTAAGGCTCTAACTCTTCGGTCTGCATAACTTCTTTCGACTCTAGATTCCAACTAATCGATACTTAATCTACGGGACTTGCTCCATAGGCTCGCTAAGAAGTCCTGTCTCCAAAGAGTCATCTCCGCCGAATCAAACCACCATCATAGACCTACAACAACCGTCTTCCCCATACAACGCCTCAATGTGGCCATCTGGATCCTAAGAGTTGATACCTGTTATTTGTCAACTCCCGCTAGGGTAAAATGTAGATCCCATCTATCTCCGAATCATCACAACCTCCTCGGAGCATATCTTTCCAACACTGAATCGTCCCGTCAGACTGACACCATCAATTATGAGGGTGAAAGGCTTTACGCATATCTAATTGAGTACCAAAGACCGATGTTGTATGCCTTCCAGAAGTTGCAGAAGTAAATAGTGAACCTCGATCTGATTGATAGAAATAGGATCCATGTAGTCCGGAACAATTGACTGCTATAAGCTCGGCCTAACTTTTTCTGCCTTATTCCTTCCTCCGACCCGGAATGAAGGGGCAGACTTGGTCAGCCTATCCCCAAAACCAAATAGAGTCATAACCTACCCACTGTGTTCAAAACAGGCAAACCCACAACCAAGTCCCCTAGTATATCCGCTCCCACTTCCATAAGGAAATAGCCTCTCCTTTGAGATACACCCCCAGGCCGCTGGTGCTCACACTTTGACCGACTGGCAAGTCATCACCTCAAAAAAAGTATGTACTATCTCTCTTCATCCACACCACCAGTAATGCTGACTCATATCATGATACATCTTCGCCGCCCCGGATGATAGAGTATCGAGACAATGGCCTCCTCAAGGATCAATCTAATCAAATCGCGGTCTTGGGCACACACATGACTACACAAATCCGGCCTCCCTCCGCTCCTAAAGTCCACCATCTCAGAATCAAGGACAGAAAGCCGCCGTAGCTTCCTCCCCTCTCAAGACGTTTTGGTCTCGAAGGACACATATTTTTTCAGCAGCAACTGGTGTCCCGGATTGTTTTGCTCGACTAAAGAAAGACCCAACCCTCAATAACAGCCATCATCCAATCCCTCTCTTCGAAATCTGCAGCGACAAGACTGTTAGCTAGTATCTGCACATCTCTAGCCCAATGGTTCATCTCTGCCATAATACTAAAGCGTGGCAAGACACTCCACCCAAACATTTGCTAGGAGTCTTCCTACTCAGGAGCTCGGCCCAACCTTGGCCTTTCCTGATGATACAGAAGGGCACATTCATAGTCCCCCTTCAGCCACGTAATCCATCTCCATTGCCATCCAGTTCAAGAATCCCTCTGGCTAAGATATACTGAAGACTCCGATGATCGTGAAGATTCTCAACAATGACTCCATACAAAATAATGACGCCATAACTTAAGTACAAATACCACAGCCCGCTAATCCATATCATGAGTAAGGGCGGGGATTCTTCTAACAAAAGACAATAACTGGACTTTTGCAATTGACTAAAGCTAGAATCACTTTCCTTCCCCTTCTTGCACAACCCACCCGACCCAAACCAGCTCCGAAGTCAACACAATACACATAAAAGTTCTACACCTTCCGCAGTTAGATTCAACACAGGAGCAGGAAGTTCCAACAAGTCTTGAGCTTTGAAAGCTCTCCTCACACTCATCAGACCCCTAAAAAACCCACATCCTTCGAGTCAATCTAAGTCAATGGAGCTGCAATAGTAGAGAACTCTGAACAAATCGGCGTAATAGCCTGCCCAATATCCCCAAAACTCCTAATATCAGTAGGTGAAGTAGCGTCGCTGTTCCAGACCTCTAACTTGCCTCAAATCTTGGCCGGATCCTACTCTAATACCTCCTTTGACACCACGTGTCCCAAGATGTCACAGAAATAAGCCAATTTCACAACTTTGCAGCAACTTGGCTTCCAGCTCTCTGCTCATCAACCTCTAATTACAATCCTCAGGTGTCTGACCTGGGTTCCTCCTCAGTCTTAGAGTAAAAACCAAGATGTCATCGATAAAACAATCCAAAAGAATCCAGGTATGGTCGAACCCCCATTCATCAACCATGAATGCTGCCGGGGCATTATCATCCAAGGACATCAGCTAGTAACGCATATTAATCCCAGACCGGGTCCGAAAAGCTGTCTTATGATATCTGATGCCCATAATCTTCAACTGATGATGCCAGAAACCTCAAATCATTTAGAGAAACAATGATGCTTCCCTGTATTGACAAACAATCATCAATACGCGGAGGATACTTATTCTTTACTGTTTTACCTATTGTTCCACTGTCAGGTAATCAATACACATTCCTCCTAGTCCCACCTTCTTCTTCAACAACATTACAGGGGCACCCAAGGTTACTCACTAGGAGCGATAATAACCCTTACTCAATAAATCCTGCACTGATCTGCAGTTCTTTTCAACTCGGGCTGGAGACCATACGGTATGGAGGGAATAGAAATTAGGATTAGTGCCCCTGCTCCAATCAATAGAAAAAATCGATATCCCTATGCGGAGGAACACCTGGAAGATCAAAGGGAAATACAATCGAAGAAAAAACTCCTAAACCAGCGGAACCGAAGGTCCCCGCCATGGGAGGTGATTCAACACTAGTATCCCCGATTAACCTAAATAAGACAACAACCCCACTCCTCCACCAATTCCTTAGCACGGATAACAGAGATGATCTTGCTAGGATAAAACCACTACACTCTTCCACTCAACCCTCGAACCCAGGCATTCTAAAGCACAGTCTTACCTTTACATCAAGGGACAACATGATAAGGAATAAGCCACTCCTACCCCAAGATAACATACAAAATTCTACACTTCCAATGATTAGTCTAATACCCAAGTGTTCATAACCCACTCCAAAGAACCAAAGACAAGATCGATACAACTCGCCCACACTAAGGCGTACCGCGTGGTAGAAACGGACGAATATGTACTGTCCTGCTATCACATATCATATCAAATTTTAGCAGCAAATCGTCGACCCTAAGAGAATGTAGAACCTGGATCAAACAACACAGACGCCGGTCGATGGCATACTGGGAATGCTACCTGTAATAACGGCATCGGAGGTCTCCGCTCAGTCTCCGGGCGCCCGTCATCTCCCAGCCCAGGGGGGTTACCATCTACCCCCAATTGCGTGAGTCTGCAACACCATTACTAGAAAACTCTAATCACGCTCTACCGACTGAACTCTGCGAGCGACCCTCTACCCTGTGGTGGCTGGTGGTCTAGTGTCGGAATGCAGAATTAGGTCGAGGCCCACCAAGACCTCTTTGGGAATTACAACGTGCGCATTAGATCGGGGGGGATCGGGAATCTCCACAAGTAAAACAAAATCTCTGACCTGGGAACTGTTTGTGGTGGACCCTGAAAACCACTATAATTATAATTGCCTCGCCCTGTAGGTCGTTTTTTTTTTTGATTGAACCGTAACGAGCCTGACCCGGTGCCATAGAACCCCTAGATTTCTGGCCACCTCAAATGTCGGACATAAGATGCATGAATAGGGTCCCCGCTGCGAACGAAAGAACCACTCACTGCTCTGTTATCCCCACCTCCAGAATGAGGCACCCTGAAACTGACCTGATACTAACGAGATCTTTAGTCATCCAAACTCCTCTCTCCTCCAACATTTCCGCCTCGTTTGGCGCGCTCACAATAGACTGGAAAGGTCCCCTCACCTAGTGTCCGAACACAGCTGACCTGATAGAGAAAGTCATCCCCATCACAAATCACGGATCCTCTCTTTTCATTTGGAATAACTTGCCAACGCATGCCTAGACACACTGTCAAATGCCCCTCATACGTCCTGTAACCGATAAACTCCCCTGTCTCGACTCTCACCTCAGCGACTCGTCCTCTCTCACGCTCGATGGATAAACGATCTTGAATTCGCTAGAAAACTCTCCAAGTCACTGGATGAATCCAACTTGCAAACATCCCGATAAGTCCTCCACCAGTCTCTCGCTGCCCGAAGCTGGAGTGTAGCCTATTGAACCCCACGTGACGCAGCGTTAATCCAACCACCTCTAGTAAAACTCACTCTCGGCAGGTAGTTAGAACTCATGAGCGTCCCACTCCGCGCCCTCTTCTCCCCCCCTGAAACTGAGGTGGGTCCAGCCTTTCGAAATCTCTCTATCTAACGCTGCTCATCTCGGTCAGAACACCCATCGATGCAACTACTTGACCCCCACTGCTCGGGCAACATCATTTTGAAGAACCGCGGGATCTACTGGTAGTTTCCCCCAACCCGCACTTGAACGCTGGGCTTGTTGCTTGCTCCTGGGTTTGAGCCCCCTCTCTAGTACGGTAGTCTTGTGGTGTGGTAGTCGCATCACACCACCCTGCAGAAAGCCCTCAAGAACACTTAACACACCCTCAATAGTGTATCCTGAGAAGGTGGTGGGACTACAGGATCTGGAGGAACCTGGTCTCTCCCTGCCAATCCAATCTGAGGTTCTTGTAGTGACCTCTCTAGCATGACCTCCACTGGGTGGCTGCTCCACGTGCACGACCGTCTGGCTACTTTCGTCTACTGCGCACCCCTCTAGCTCGAGATCTACCCCTACCGCCTAGGCTGGGGCCGCAACAACTGCTCGGGAAGTCCTCCCCCTCTAACCACCATACATTAGTTTCTAGTCCTCGTCAATCTGCAAAAGAGTATACAAAACTCAGTACTAATGACGGTAACTACGCACGATGAGAAAGAATGAACAAAGGAAGTTTTCCTAGTATCTTTAATAGCCTCGCCGAACTGAGTACATACGTCTCCGTACTGCTCCTTGAGACTCCTACGTAGACTCGGCTTGTCTACACTGAACCTATTAACGGGCTTTTGATACCATTTTTTCACGACCCGAAATGGGGGTGATGGCACTCGTTTTAATCCCCACCAAGACAAAGTTCAGCGCTAGAAACCCACTATCTAAAATGCGAAGTAATGACATCCACCAACAATGTCTATAAAGAAAACCAAGTCATATTAATTCACTCCCCTAAACCAGTTGTCACGTGCACAAGACGCTAATGGAAGTAATAGAATTGGAACAAATAGAATCTAAATGAAGTTGTCCTTTCAATAAAAAAAAAAGTTCATCAAACTGGGAGTAGGAAATTCGCTGAATGACGAAGCACTACTCACAATCCTCACAAGATGCCTCAGAAACAAAGAGAAGGAAGTTATCACAAAAATTCAGGCTTCGTAACCTACAAAAATTTTTGTATAAGCAATGGGTTATACAACCACGCGGTGGCCCACAAGCAAACTAACTTCCAAACACAATTTAAGTGAACAACATACGGGTACCCTTACACCCTATCCTAAACCTCCAACGCTACACCACAGCCTAACATTTTCCACATAACCCCACTCATAACCCAGCCACACTATGATTTTTACACATTCGTCAATAACAACGCAATAATTCACAACCCACAACCTTCCAGAGAACCATCACACAATCAGGCAAAAAAACCAGTTCAAGTTCACATCACTAATAAATGTTGCAATGCCATGAGATGCAATGTCAAATATCGTGATGCATAGTCTTTCTTACATCCACATCCGCTGTCTCTCAATCCGGACCCATGGGGTGAGATTCTTTCCCATGCATCTGTCGCGGCTCACAACACGACCCTCGCATAAATAGGTAACCATCGCGAGGCGCGCGATACGTCCCATCGAAATAATATCATCCTCGCGGCGCGAGATACTACCCTCGAAATGGACATCCTTATACCACACTCAGGTTCAATACAATGCAATTGACATGCTCAAAAAAAAAAAAAAAAATGAAATGAGGAATAACCATTTTTATAAACAAGAACGATTTACAACCAGAAATACAACACCAACAAATAAGCAACAAGTCTCCAAGTCATCTCACCCACACAAAGAAATACAACGAATTTCACACCATTCTTACAAGGTTTAGAAATCCCCCTTGCGCAATTTTTTGAACAATCACTTCCGGAACTTGAATCTTCCCCTTTCTTTGTGAAGTTTCCAATTCAAAGCAATCTATATTAAATAATGTCCATAATAAGATTGTTCAAGACGAAAAATATCCACATCACGTTGTGTCTAGTCCTCGAGACTCTAAACTCCTCAAACACTTACTCGAGATATACAATCAAGTTTCCTAATGTTAATGTCAATGGATATTTCACTTACTCAAAATTCCAAGTTTCCTTTTTCAAGGCTAGGGTCATTTTTACATTATTATTATGATTATTATTTGTAATAACCCCAAGTTTTAACAACTATGTCTTTTGACTTCTAAATGATGAAAGCAATTCGGCAACAGTCCGCAAGGTAAAAATAACCACATAATATCATGCTTGAACAAGTAAAACCTCATCATGGTTACTAGACACCTTCGTATCAGATTTAAGCTTCAGATAAAATCTTGAACCATACAAATGCTCCGTCACAATACCATACTGTATCCTATTCATAATATCTAAACTCTTATTTCCTAAGGATTAATTCTAAACTAAAGGCAATGGCTGCCAAATCATCACTACATTAAAGACAAAACTAAAAATTGGTACAAAGTTAAGTGTAAAGAGTAAGGGATGTATGACACCTATTTAGTCTACAACCTTATGGATAAATATTCCCCTCTCATTTTAATATCCATATAGTTTCAGTCATCGCGATATATGTAAGATAATTTTGAATGAACATGTAGACTTGGTGGTCCAATTACCTGAAGCATTTCGCAAGATCTAAAACCCTTCGTAGTTCCGTCTTCTCCTTCCTTCGTTTCCGTTTATGAATTTTATGAACGACTAGGTGTGATAGGTTTTACCCAATATTTTTATAATAAAGGCGAAAAAGTAATAGGGTCTAAATAATTATACTTTAGCCCAAAACTATCGATTCCTTAACTTAAGTTAAATAATATTCAAATTCCGAAAGAGGCGCTTTGTTGGGTCTTAAAAAAATTTTGTGACAACCATATTTTTTGTTTCCTTTTTCCTGTCCATAATTATTTATAATTAGTTTGAATTTTATTTTGATTCATAAATTCTGATCAAATGACACTACTCTTTAATTAGTTAAATTACAAGAAGCAAATGTTAATATTATCCCTTTTCTTTTCTGGAAACTCTTTTTGGCATTAACCAATTAAGTTCTATCAATTCAACCAAATATGCTACTGTTAAAACACATCCAAAAAAAAAGTCTTTCGTGAAGAGGCAGTACTAAATAGAATATTTCTAGAGCACAAAAAGGTTATTGGCCATAGAAACTTGGCTTAACCTAAGCCACATGTAAGAACTAAGAGACTAACTATACAAAGAAATTCTCCAATATATAATCCAAACAGTATCATAGATCACTGGAAGAACTGTAGCAGCTCTAAGTTGAGCTTCTTTTGATACGCCAATTCTACTAATCTCCATGAACTTTTTCATCTTCTTTGCCAACTCATTGTCCTTAACTGGTTCCCAACTACGTCCAGATAAAGTTATAATTAGTGAGAAATTGAACTTTATAGACTTCTAAAAGTTCATATCAAAAGGGGAGCGTACGAACAATGATAATATTTTCTCTGTATAAAGTATAGGTCTGAGGTGTAGAATTAGTCGCCAGCAGGTGTTTTAGTGTATAAGTCGCTAAAAATAGTAGATGATGTGCTTGATAAATAAAACCTCATAAATATATTTTCGGTTAAATTTGAAAAATATTTTATTTCTGTGATTCTGATGTAATTAATGTTTGAAAATTCTAGCCAATTCTGGAACAAGCATGGCCAATGCATTTGAAGATAGTGAAGGAGCGATACAGCATGTGTTTGAAACGATGAAGTAATACTAGTTTTGTTGCCAATAATTTGCTTATTCTAATTAGTTTCCTTGATCTCAAATAACTACAGTCTCTCTACTAATCCCATCTGGATTACTTGGAGATGTAATGAACTCCGTATATGGGCCATCTTTCTAAAAATTTCTTGCATCTCCTGCTCATTTATGCAGTCCCGACCTCACAAAATTCATCACATCAGGATAGCCTGCAAAAACAATAAAATTAATAAGAATTAATCAGAAAATGTCAAATTTGACTAATTAAGTTACATGATTTCTTCCAATAACTATAATTTATGTTATACTCAAGAATGTGGCCTAGTAATAACTGAGGTGAATAGAAACTCATGAAATTTTGAAATGCAAAATCAAACAAAAGAAAAAAGAAAGTTATATTTAATGAATCTAACATGTACTGATGTACTGCGAGTTAATGATAATTTTGATGCATTAAACATGAAGCTCTGCATTAGTTTTACTTTTCTTTTTATTAGATTTGATGGTGTTTTGGTCTAATTTTGCAAGAAAAAGGTTTTGGAACAGTAAGGTCGAAACTACTTGAAACAGCTGTAAGTTGGCAAAAGATGTGCAAACCTAACAGCCGCCATTCTTTAGAAGAGCCGTAGGTGGAAGGTGTGGATGAACATTTTGAGAAAATTTACTAAGTGAGGAACCACGGAGCTACTAACCATGAGTAGGATGATTGACCGTTGATAATGGGTTGTCGCTCACTTTAGATAAAAGGTCTTCCACTCGAAGAACAATGATCGTACAGGATGGACCATGCTTAGGTCATGACTTTCATTTGCATCCAATGAAAATTTGACCAACTGCTGAGTGATGATGGAATCTACGAGCTATCATATGTGTGAAAAAGTCATAGGTGACCAATCGTAGACGACATTGCTAAAAAGGGCTTTCATTAAGCTTCCTTTTGTTACTTTGTTTACAATTTATTTTGTATAAATATTTGTTTTAATTTTCATTTATGGTTTGTTAGAGATTCTTTGAAACTTTGTTTATGGCTTTGAGTATTATTTTGCGAAAACTTTTAACATTTAATTTTAATGTTTGGTTTATGATAATTGCATTTGTTCTTCAGTTCAAGATTCCAGATTTCATTTATCCTACTTGTACGTTCATGATTTGTATTATCAACTCTATTATTAATTGTTATAACTCAGGGATGAACAACTAAATCCACAACTAGGGTTATGGGAACCATGAATAATTAATATCGTAAAACTAATAATAAAATAATTTTAAAATATTGTTTATGCATGTGTTGTTTATCCTTTCGTTTTCACTGCTTTTTAATGGTGTGCAACATAAGAACTACCCTCATTCCTACTTTCCCGACCGAGGAAGTAATGAATGAAAAAAGGAATAAAAGTACTTTAGTGTGATAATCCTCTATCTAATAGCTTGACCCATATAGTAAGGGTTAGTAAAGCATACGTCTATAGACCGACAAAATTGGTGTCGTGAAATTCCCTACGTGAACAACCAATAAATTTTGAGATACCTTACTTACAGACCTTGCATGTTAACACTAGGAAAGAGTAAGCATTATTAGGGTTACTACATTATGAACTTTTGCGGATCACATATGTCCTATTTTACATCTCATATTGATATTATAAACTAAAAATTTTGTTTACTTAAACTACAAAGCAATCAAATATTACTTCAATTACAACCCCCCACCTTTTACGGAAGTAATCATGACTAATAGCATAAACAACAGTAAAGTAGCCTATGTCTAGACCATATTCCTTGCGGGATTGATCCTAACAACAATTAGATTTTTTATTTGATAATGACCACTTATACTTCTTAAGAGAGGTGTAATTTGAGTCTATCATGTAGCAAGAACCATGACTTCAGACTACTTATTTTATTGAGCATATACTTTACAATTAAAATAAAAAATATATTGTATAAACGCTTAAAAAAGAAAAAAGGTGTAGGTGAAACTACACTGATTGACTCAAATTGATTAGTAGCAGAAAGAGCATCTGCACAAGATGGCTTGATCCAGTGTTAACAAAAATATAATGACATTTCCAAGTGTATTTCAAATATCATTGTGCATCCTTTTAATTTTTTTCTTCTACAGTGTTTGGGACTCCAAAACCCCACACAAGCTCTTTACCATTATAAATAACCCATGTAATCATTTCATTGAATGTTTAGTCACATTTTCCCCCATTTTTCTACAATGCGACTCATACATTGTTGGATTACCAATATACACATATTATTGTATGAAAATGGACCTAATCTTGAGAGATGTTTAAGCAATCTCAAAAGGTAGCTAGTTTAGTAGAAGGATCTAATAAAGAGCAATAGTTTGCAAGTTTGATCTTTTTAAAGGTCACCCTTAAATGTTTCCACCCGTTTAAAAAGTACTTAGTGATATATTTTTATGGATAAGTTATTCCCGAGGTTTAAAAGACAATAATTTGAAATCGCCAATGAAAAAGCCATTTGAGAGAAATTATCATATCCACACATAACATGCAATAAGATTTAAGAGGGGCAATAAATATATGGAGCGCTCACATTGGTGTAAATCTAATAGGTGATTATAATATCCTCTTAAAATTGACTCATGAGGATTTGTCAAGACCGTAGGTGTATGCCTTATATGAAACATTCTTATAATATTGAAATAAAATTGTAAATAATACTCAGTGCACTAGATATATTGGATGTAAGTGTCCAATAGTATATTTTCTAATTTGCACAAGGCTTTTTTTATTTTCGTTCTAAAATCTTAAATTAGTCACGAACGAAGTTTTAGGACGATAAGAAAGATAAGGACTTGGAGGTCTATCATAGGGAAAGATTCAATGTCTATATTTTGTGACATAAAAACGAAAGAGCTTTTTTGTGACTGTTGAGTTTAAATAAAGAGTTATTTGGGGGACATGAAAAGTATATAATGGAACTAATAAACAATTCACTACTGAGAAAATAAAGATTATAACTTTTACCCAATACTATGACTGTTTATTTAAGAATTGTGATTTTTATGAATAATTGATTTTTTTGAAGATTTGTGACTTTTATGGAAAATCGTGACTTTTCCGTAAGATTATTAGGTATATGAAGGGTAATGACTTAATATTTTCAAATGGTTGTGACTTTTTCGATAAGTCACAACATGCAATTGTCACACAATAAGGCCACACTATACATTTAGTGGACTCGATTTTCTTCTTTGAATTTTTTTTATATTATTTGTATAGTTTGCCAGATCTCTTCATATAAGTTTAAGAATGGTTGTATCTTAGGCATATTTATATGCTAACCAGTCGATACGTTGGCCCATATATTAGTGTTATAAAGTGAGAGATAGTTAGTTATAGCTTATTTTGTAGTTATTTGTGTTGATTAAGCACTTACACAGACGATTTAGTTCCTTATTAGTAAACCTACTCAATGAAATTGGAGTTGGAGCACAAAAAACAGACGACTGAAAATGACCAAGTGTAGGAAGCAACCCACCGAGAGAACTGGCGGCTCGCCACGCCAGGGCTTGACGCTTAGATCCATTGTTGCTGCGCGGCGCGCCAAGGCATTAGCTAGAGAAACTATTCATCAGGCGCGATGATTGGCGCTCCCTCGCAAAGGAAACACCACCTCTTGCTAGATGTTGTACGGGGCCGATGAGTGCAAATGCCCCAAAGCAAACACTCTGACTTTTCCCAAGTTACTAACATTAACATGGAGTTTTAAATTTTTATAGGATTTGTTTTCAAATTGCTACTACTATAAATAAGATCAAGGGCGCATCCATTGTGAGGGTTCCAGCACATTTTTTTGTTTGCAAGGGAACATGAATCAAGGGTTTGTTAATCATTCTTAAAATCTTTCTTATTTAAAGAATCCTGTTTATGGAATTATTTTTTTTATAAGTATGAACATGAGTATCTAAACGCGCTAGTTCTGGGGATGCAATTACAAATTCATTGTTGATTATTTGAAGCTTAATTAATTAATCTTCAGTTGTCAATTCAAATTTATTTTATATTCTTGTTTCACTATTTCTTGACTTCCCATGTAGGAATAAATTTAGTGTCTAATGTTGAATTGACCATAGGAGAGATTAGGTACACCATAGAATATACAGACCTCGGTTAACCCTTAACTTAAGGTGATTAGTGTTAAGGAGGGACGCCCAAAAGGCAAACACCTTGCTTTGTTACTAAATAGGATGAATATAATTGATCGCCAGTTAGTTTATTCATCCCCGCTCAACTATGCAGTTAGATAGCTAATTGGGATATGTGATGAAAGGTGGTTAACCCGGATCATACTATCAACCCTATAAACAAGTTATTTAACAACTGAAGTTAGTTTTAATCCGATCTATGATGCATGAAATTCTTTATATGTTGTAGCTCTTGAAATACTTTTGATCTTATTACATCAAAGTTGTAATATATTGTTTACTTTAAATCCAATCAATAATTGTATTAGTTAATCATAAGACAATCAACCTATTAAGTAGTTACTTTTATCTTTAGTTGTGGAATTAAAATATAAGTTGATCATAAGTCTCTTGGGAAAGATAACTCATTTCAAAAGAAACTATATTACTTGGGCGACCATGTACACTTGAGTGTATATTGGGGAGGAACAAATTTTTAGGGCCGGTGTCGGGGACTAAGAAATTAATTAATATTAAATTTTCTTAAGTCTAAAATTAGAATATTTGGGTATTAATTACTTGATGTTATCTTGTTTCTTTCAGACATTTGCCTTTCAAGTCTGGCTAACAATGGAGATATTTTTTATCCTTCCAACAAACTTGAAAGAGTTCTACGTCTGCTAAAAAAGATGAATCAAGGAGAATTAAGGTTATGACATCCAAGAAATCATGTGATGATCATCAAGACAATCCGGAAGATGTGAATAACCCAAGGGTCCCAAAAAAATCCGAAGAATGTTGATAATCAATAAATGCCCCCTCATGTCCCTATCATTCCAGCATGAGTAGTGTGAGATGTGGCAGGCTCACTCACCGCTAATTGGGCATCGAGTATTAGGAAACCTCCACTAAGGGGGAGGTTTGAATTAAAGAGAAATATGGTGCATATTCTCCATACTAATGTGAAATTCACTGGTCTCCCATATGAAAATCCTCAACTTCACATGTGAGGTCACTGATACCTACATTCCCCTTTAAGTCTAACCGGACTATGTGAGACTAACATTTTCCCCATACTTGTTATTAGTAGCTGCAAGATGAAGGTTAGACTTTGAACCAGCAAACTCAATCACTGCTTGAGATGATCTCACAAAGAAGTTCTTGAGTCGATTCGACCCATCTAATAATACCGCCAAGCCGAGAGGTGAAAGAACGAACTTTGTCCAAAAGCATGGGGAAAACATGTACCAAGATTGGGCAAGCTTCGAACAAATGTTGAATGCTTTTCCACACCACACTTTCTTTGAGGTTTTGGAGTATAATGCTTGTTCAATTCTTAGTAGTGCAGCAGGTGTACAAGCCCTATAAATAACTAGTGAAATATTCTTTGCTTGCTAGATAAACTATTGGAAGGGAACCAAGGGTATGAGTGGGATACTTATGGAACCAAAACCCAAAAGGCTGCAGGGATCTTAGATGTAGACCAAGCTACTACTTTAAATGCGAAGATTGATGTCATGAAACATAGCATGATCGTAAAATTTAAGTTGTTTTCAATGAATCAAGAATGAGTAAATGTGGTGCAACAAGCTGTAAATTGGTGTGGGGTATGTGGTAGTGGACCCCATGAAACTGAGCAATGTGAGGAAAGCCTGTATTTTCTGAACTATGTAGGTAATGTGCATAGATCCAAGGCGTACAAAATTATGGACTAGTTTTACAAACGTGTTTGAGACACTAATCCTGAACAATCTCTTGGGGTTTGAAAAACAAAATCAGAAGTCATGCATTACGGTACGAATCAATACTGCAACAAAGGGGATGGGCAACAATACCAAAATCCAAACCAAAGTGTAAACCCAAGTGTATCAAAAGATGGGATGACAAATGAAGAGCTATTCCAAAAACTCATGTCGTAAATGGGGAAAACTATAAGTGCTAGAATAGATAAGAAATACGAGAACATCAGAAACATTCAAATGTCAAATGAGTTTAGAGAAACAAGTTGCGCAAGTGCAAAATTCTTTAAACTTGCGTCCCCAAGGTGGGATACACGGTGATACTGACCTAATCGAAGGCAGTTGTTGTAATTATTATAAGTGGGCTTCAATTAGAGAAATCAGCTCCAAAGAAGTGAGACAATGGGGTAAAGACCAAAGAAAAGAAAGTGGAAGAGGTACTAAAAAACTTCAACGTTGAGGTGCTCGTTCCACAAAACAAGTTACCACCTCTATTTCAACAAAGACTAAAGAAGTACAATGAAAATGAATTGTTCGGTAAGTTTCTCTCTCTCCTTAAACAAGTTCTAATTAAACTACCTTTTGTTGACATTCTACAGGGTATCCCAAAGTATGCTAAATACGTGAAGGATATTGTGGAAAGCAAGAGGAGGCTCACAGAGTATGAAAATATAGCACATACAGAGGAGTGCAACTCAAGGATCCAAAATAGAATGTCTGAAAAGTTAAAAGATCCGGGTAGTTATACTGTGCAAATCACTATTGGGCAAAGTGTTCATATCCGGGGATTATGTGATATATGGGCTAGTATAAATATAATGCCCTTATATTTATGTCAAAAGCTTGGGTTAGGTAGTCCAAAAAGAACAATTCTTATTCTCCAACTCTCGGATAGATTCATTGCTAAGTCGGAAGGGTGGTAGAAGATGTCTTAGTACAAGTGGGGTCATTGATATTTCTTGTATATTTTGTGGTCGTAGATTTTAAACTCTATTCTAAAGTCCCATTCATCTTGGGAAGACCTTTCTTTGCTACGGGTAGGAAATTAATTGATGTAGAAGATAGCTATCTAACCATGAGGGCACATGAGAAGGTTCAAGTATCTGATGTCTACCGCATTTTAAAACTGTCTTTTATTTATGAAGTGTTGCCTGACGTTACGGTGGTTGATCAGATAGTAGATTCACATGTACTTATGCCTAAAGATCTGTTAGAGAAAGTGTTAGGGAGTCATGAGTTAGAGGGAGATATGGAACCTCAAGAGATTGAATCATGCTTAAATCTAGCTCTAATAGAAACTCGCAGAACTCAAGTGGAGCCATTATATCATGAGTTGGGTCCTCCACCAAAACCATCAATGGAGGAAGCCCCTAAGTTGGAACTAAATATTCTTCCATCTCACATAAGATATGATTATTTGGGTACTAATGAAACTATGCTTGTTAAATTTTTTGCAATTGCGGATATTAAAGCTGAGGAAGAAAATAATTGGTTGGCATATTGTGTATGCACATAATTTATATGGGGGAGGATCACAAACCGATAAAACAACATGAACGTCATCTAAACCTTGTGATGAAAGAAGTGGTAAGAAAGGAAGTTATAAAGTGGTTAGATGCTGGAATTGTGTACCCTATCTCTAATATCAAGTGGGTAAGTTCGGTACAATGTGTTCCCAAGAAGGGTGGTATGACTGTGGTAAGGAATGAAAAGAATAAGTTGATTCCACTAGAAGTGTGACGGGGTGGTGTATTTTTATGGATTACCAGAAATTAAATGATGCTACACGGAAAGATCACTACAACGTACCTTTCATTCATCAGAAGCTTAACGAACTAGCAGGACAAGATTATTATTACATTTTACATAGGTATTTTGGGTAAAACCAGATCTTGATTGCACCCGAGGACAAAGAAAAGACCACATTCACTTGTCCTTATTGCACATATGCTTTCAAATGCATGCCCTTTGGACTTTGCAATGCACTGACGACTTTTCAAAGGTGTATGATGGTCATTTTCCATGACATGGTAGATGATTTTGCGAAAGTATTCATGCATGATTTCTTAGTCTTTGGGAAGCCCTTTGAGGTATGTCTCTAGAATCTTGGTAAACTACTTGCTAGATGTGAAGACACCAACTTATTGTTAAACTAGGAGAAGTGTGATTTCCTCGTTAGAGAGGGGATAGTGTTGGGACACAAAGTGCCTAAATTTGTTTTTAAAATAGATAAGGCCAAATTGGAAGTCATTGAGAAATTTCCTCCTCCTACTTTTGTGAAAGGGTTGTGTAGTTTTCTTGTCATGCAGGTTTTTACCAGCGATTCATCAAAGATTTTCAAAGATTGCACGACCCATGTGCAGTTTTTTGGAGAAGGAGGTAAAGATTGATTTTGATGCATTGTACTTAAGAACTTTTGAGTTGTTGAAGAGCAGCTAAATTCAGGCTCCCATTCTAATTGCACTGGATCGGGAGGTACCATTTGAAATCATATGTGATGATAGTGATGTAGTACTGGGTGCAGTGTTGGGACAAAGAAAGAAAAAAGTCTTCAACTCTATTTATTATGCCATTAATACCCCTGACTCCACAAAAGAAAACTATACAGTGACTGAGAAGGAGCTGCTAGCTCTAGTGTTCGCCTTTGACAAGTTCAGATCATATTTTCTAAGAACCAAAATAATTGTTTTCACTGATCATACAACCATAATACACTTATTCAATAGGAAGGATACTAAACAAAGGCTGATTCGTTGGATATTGCCTCTCCAAGAATTTCACCTTGAGATCAAAGATAGAAAAGGTATAGAAAATCATATAGTTGATCACTTATCTAGGGTAGAGGACTTCACACATGTGCATGAGGGTTATTGAACTTGGAAAAAACTTCCGGATAAAGAATTGATAGCATTGGATATTTGTGAAGTTTCATGGTATGCAGACATTGTGAACTTGATAGTGAGTGGAGATAATTCGTCGGTGCAACTACCCAACAAAAGAAAAAGCTAAGTCATGATGCTAGGTTCTACATCTGGGATGAACCCTTCTTGTTCAAAAGCAAGGTGTTGTTAGGGTAGTGATAAGGTGTATTGAGGAAACCAAGGTTTACAAAGTTCTAAAGAGATATCATGCAAGCCCATATGGAGGCTATCGTAGAGGAGAACACACTTCTCATAAGGTATTAAAATCTAGTTTCTTTTAGCGCTATTTATTGAAAAATTGTATGGCTTTTTTGAAGGGCTGTGATATGTCAAAGATTGAGTACCATCTCAAGAAGTCATTAAATGCCCCTCAACAATGTTTTGGAGGTGAAAAGTTTTGATGTGTGGGGTATTGACTTTATGAATACATTCCAACCCTCAAATGAAACCTCTATATACTTGTAGTGGTTTGATTTGTAAATGGTGAAGCAGTCGACTCTTTCCATCTAATCACAGGGTGGGTGATCAAGTTCATCAAAACAAATTTTCAAATCATTTTGGCACCCAAGAGCCACAAACGCGATGGAGGTAGAATTTTCGGATTAAAAACCTGGTTAAAAAAAACCTCTGTTGTTAAGTATGTTATTTCATCAATAAGTTTGCTTACAATTTTATCACCCTCAATGATGTGGCCAAATTTCAGGTATCAAATAGATAAGTCCAAGAAGATTCTTCAGAAAAAGTGAATCACAAATGAAAGACTGGTTAGAGAGTTGGATGATTCTTTGAGGGTCATAATAGGACACATATAAGACTCATATAGGGGACTCTCCTACTCATTATATGCGAAAAGCTTTCACCTCAAGAATACTTGTCAGCATCAAGATTATTGGTCTATAAGAAAGTTAATCTAGGACACGAAGCTAGCCGGTAAAAAGAGAGTGAACAAACTGAATGAACATAAAGAGTTTAGACTTCACACCTTTGAGAATGCCAATATTTATAAACATAAAACAAAAAAGTGGCATGTCAAGAACATAGTAGCTCGTACCTTCAATCCTAGAGATAAGGTATTACTCTTCCATTCTCGGGTAAAATTGTTCCCCAAAAAATATAAGTTGAAATGGCGTGGTCCTTATGCTGTTGTAAGGATGAGTCCACATTGTGCCTTAGAACTATAAGGTGAAATTGTCCTCTTGTTCTTAGTCAATTTGCAAAGAGTGAAACAATACTTTGGTGATGATTCAGATCTTGATCGGTAGGCTCTTGAGCTAAATGATAAATGATCAAAGCTACATTGTTTTGCAACATTAAATCAAGCACTACATGGGAGGCAACCCATGACTATTATGTAATAGATAGGTAGGTGGTTTTATCATAGGCTATATTTTAGACCATTCACTTAGATTTATTAACTTAGAATTTTTCTTTATTTGAATCGTAGTTTGTAATAGTTAAAATAAATTAATTTTCATGTTGGCAAACTGGAAGGCACCCGCGCAGTGTGCATAGAGAACATAGTCGTTTTCTCGCGCATTTGTTGGCGGCCTCCGCACCATGGCCATTGAGGATTTGATGATTCCTTGGGGTGCGCGTGGCAATGCGTCACAGCCAACAGCGCCCCAGGGTGGGGAAGATGCGCACTGCCCCGCCGTGCTGCACATTGCATGGATGACTGCAATCATCTCGGAGCAACACTCTTGGAACTTGCGCCTCCATCTCCCCAATCCTTGTTCAGCTTTAGGGCTCCCCGTCTCCAAGGGGAGGGGGCATGGAGGAATGCGATGCTTCCCAGGCGCGCCACGCCATTAACACCCCAAAACCCAGTTTTTTTAAAATTTCATGTTTGACCCAGAATTTACCCAACCCAACCTAAATATAACCCCCAAATCCCCTATTCAACCCCTATTCGCACGATTCAAAATCCTCTTAACCCCCCAATTTTTTTCTTCTTCTTCCCAAACACTTCCCCTTTACCCATTAAAAACCATTAAAACACCCATTAACTTCCAACACCCCTCTCTCTCCCTCTATCACTATAAAATCGTCCTTTTCCACTTTCTTTTATTCTGTCCAACACCTATATTCTCCTTTTCCTCAAAACTAAATCCAAATCCCCCACCTCTTCACTTTTTTTTATTTTTATTTTAGTAACAAGTTGAGATGGCTCCCAAAATGAAAAATGTGGCTGATTGTTAGAGCAGTCGAAAAGTTAAGCTTTTGGGTCAGTTAATGGCTAGGAATCGACACAAAAGTTTGGGAAGAAGGTTGTTGAGAGGTATGGCTCAGAGTGGTTTCAATGTCAGTGGGATGCAAAGTAAATGGACGATTAGTACATCAATGAGATAGTTCCTGTGAGAGGAAAGATATTAGATTTTTAGCTCATTTTTTGAATAAGGTGTTAGGGACCACACATTGTGATGTTTACATTTCTAACGAGTTGAAGGATAGAACTCTGTACGGGGATATCAGACACACTTTGTATGGAGTGGAATCCAATGCTAGGTGGGACAAGAGTATGGATATGGGGAGGCATAAGACCTCCACTTGTCTAATTTTAATCCGGTTGCAAGGTCTGGTTAAAGATAATGTGTAGCGTGTTCCTTCCTGCTAAACACTTGACTGATGTGACCTAGAATAATGTGGTGTTAGTGTACATGCTGATAAAAGGGATGCCCATTAATGTTATGCAAATATATGATCAAGTTTAGGAATAACTTGAGGTGGTGATTTTTTATGGGAAAATAACTTGATTTTTGTGCAGTAATGAGATTGAAGAAAAGGAGGTAGATATGATTGTTGAGAGGCACCCAGAGCTGACGGGTAAGTTGGTTGATGTTACTCGAACAAATGCGCTAGACTACTCGCATGGGCCTATTTTTTTGCCTCCCGATAGTGAATCACGTGATGATAGCATCAGGGAGAGCATTTTTGGGATGAATGAGTTGTAGGTGCGAATTGAGGGGCACCCAGTCACTAATAATGAGATGGAGACTTTAGCAAAGCGCTATCCCTTGATTGATAGTGTATAATATTTGTCCAAAACTGGTCTGGCATTTACTAAGACGCTGGATGATGACGAGCCCACTATTGATGAAGATAACGACATAGTGGTTGAGGAGAATTCCAAAATGGTGTTCGACCGCGGTGAAGACGAGGCCTGGATTCTTTAGGGAGTAAATCTACCCTTGTACTTTGGTTTGTATTAGAACTAGGAACACTGCTTATCATTTAAGTGTGGGGTGGGGGTATTCTCTGTATATATTATAGTTACTGCTTTATCGAGTCTAGCTTTAGTCTTTAGTTATTTTTTTTTGCTTTTGGGTTCCTCAGAGTTTTTTTCCAGTACTTTTACCGAGGATTGTCCCTTGAACCATATAGGATTAATTTACTGCTTTATCGAGTCTTAGAGTCATCGTAAGTGTGACAGTTCCCAATGATAGATGGATGATGATCGTCTTAAGGGAAAATTAGTCACATAGAGGAGTAGGATGAATAAAACCAACCTTGGTATTTTGAAGCTATATCATTATAAGTTAGCCAAACTTCATGTGTAGTTACACTTGGAAAAATGCAATGACTTTAGGACCTTGTAATTAGCATGTTATCTTAAGTTTGACTCAAATATTGAAATATTGTCTTAATTTTGTAGTAATATCGTAATCCAAGTTGTATGAGCATGTTAGAGATATATCCATATATATGTCATAATGTCGTGTGTGGTGAGAATTGATTAGTTCTTTCTTGACTTGATATTTAGAATTTGTTTTGTGCATGTTAAATGAGTAACTACTACGACTTAAGGAATGTGATTGAGGCATTTCATTGAAATAGCCAATTCTTGACTCTACTGGTATGCCTACCATGAAATTACCCCATTTTGAAGCCCCATTAAGCCTTTAGCCTTATTCATTCAATAAGCCACATGATAATCTGAAATCCATTGTTTGATACCATGTATTTTGATCCTCTTATGATCCTTAATGCACTATTTTAAGTAGAAAGGGTTGAAAATTATTGTTTAATAAACTAGGGAATTGTTACATTGTGTGGGAAAATAAAATCCTAATTTGGTCCTTGTCCTCAGTGACAATGTGCACCTCAACCAAAAATATTGAGGGTGGCTAATTTAGGATGATACTCAAAACACTGGCGCTAATCCTGTCAAGGATAATGTGCACCTTAATCAGACGAAAATCAAGATTTTAGGTGTCTAGTGCAAAAGTATATATTAAAAAGGAAATGAAATGGAAAAGATGGAGCAATATAGGGTACTCATTCATGAAGGGTGTACTAGATGAAAAGAATAGTTGAAGGATGATGTGTGTTATATGAAGACATGTACATTAAAGAGGAGCAGTAACTATAGAGAATCCCAAATGCTGCCTACTTTACCTAAAGCAAACATTATAACCACATGAAATTCCTCTTGATTCCTTGAGAAGTACAATGTGAAAGTTAAGCTAAACTATAGGCAAGCATATGGCATGTTGCGGAAAGGGATAACTTCAATTGTGAGTGAGTTGCTTGTTTTGATAAAATAGTTCTTGTGATTTTGACATTGCTTGAGAAAAAGGTTGCACTAAAAGCATTCACAAGTGAGGGCATCTATTGCATACATTGGATTGTCTAGTAATGTGTTGGTATGAATTTGTGTAAGCCCAAAAGGAGTCATTCTTTTAGAATGTGTTGTACTTGGTATAATGGTGAAAAATTGTTGCATCCAATGTATACTGCACGATCAGGACTAAAAATGTTAGGTTGATTTTAAGGTGAAGTGATAAAGCCAAGGGGTTGTGAAATAGAGTTGATAGTCAAAAGATTGTTTGAGGACAAACAAAAGTCTGAGTGTGGGATAGTGAGTTTAAGCATATTTATATGCCTAAGTAGTCGATAATTGCCCATATTTTAGTGTTGATAAAGGACGATCTTTAGTTATTTAATTTATTTTGTGGTTGATTGTGTTGACTAAGCACTTACACACATTATTAGTAATTTTAGGAAGTCTCGAAGAAATTGGAGCTGGAGCGAAAATAAACAAGGAAGAGACGGACATGAAAAATGACTAAGTTTGCAAGCACCCAAGCGAGGTGCACCGTCAGGCGCGCCGCGCCAGGGCTTGTCTCTAAGAGTCATTATTGAGGCGCTCTACAAGTCGTGAATCCACAAGGCTTTACGATCAAAGAAACTATCTAGGCGCGATGATGGCGTGCTGCGCCAAACAGCACCTGAGTACCAGAATGTTCTAGGCACGATCGAGGCGTGCCACCCCAAGCGAACTCCGACTTTACAAGTCCTAAACATTAACTAGGCATTCTAATTTGTATAGGATTTATTTTGAACTTAATCTACTACTATAAATAGATCCTAGGACTGCAATTGTGAGGGTTTAACGTTTTCTTAGTGTTCAAAGGATAGAATAAAGATTGTCATCTTAAATCTTCCATTTTACGATTAGTTTATGAAAACATATCTTTTCTTGATAAGCATGAATACAAGTATGTAAACGAGCTAGTTCTTGGACTGCAACTACATATGGATTGTTGAATATTTAAAGCTTAATGAATTAATCATTAGTTGTCAATTAAAATTTATTATATATTCTTATTTTACTATTTCTTGACTTGCCATGTCGGAATAAATTTAGTGTCTAATTTTGAATTTACCATAGGAGAGGTTAGATATTCCAGAGAATATAGAGACCTCGGTCAACCCATTAACTTGAGGCGATTACAGTTCAGAAGTGACGCCCAAAAGGCGAACACCCTTGCTTGGTTACAAAATAGGATGAATATAAATGATCGCCAGTTAGTTTTTTCATCCCTGCTCAATGATGTAATTAGATAGCTAACTAGGACAGATGATGAAAAGTGGTTAACCCGGATCATACTATCAGTCCTACAAACTAGTAATTTAACAACTGAAGGTAGTTCTAAGCCGATATTATGATGCATGAAATTCGTTATATATTGTAGCTCTTGAAATGCTTTTAATCCTATTACATCAAAGTTGTAATATATTGTTTACTTAAAATTCAATCCATAATTTTATTAGTTAATCATAAAACAATCACCCTATTAAGTAGTTACTTTTCTCTTTAGTTGTGGAACTAAGTGTGAATATAAGTTTATCATAACTCCCTGGGAACGATAACTCGTTTAAAAAAAAACTATATTACTTGCGCGACCACGTACACATGCGTGTATACTTCGGAGTAACAAATATCAATGACATTATTATACTATTAGATTTCTTTTGCTTCTAATGATTGAAGAAAATAACCATACTCATACATAGACCTTTAGTCTATCTTTAATCAACTAAATAATTTCGCCAATTTAAATTGTAACATTTGTATATCAGTGATCAATAAAAGAAAGATTAAAAATATTTTTTTACCAAACATACTCATAGATAAAAAAGTAAACTATGTTGAGTGTGTTTGGTTTAGTGATGAAATATTGTTTCGATTTTCTCATGTTTGGGTTGGTCAAAATCTTTGAAAAATCTATTTTTGGGAAATTATGCTACTTAAACAATGAGGAAATGTCTTACTAAATATAAGATACAAAGAAAAGTTTTATAAGTGACATTCCACATTGATTGTATCCTCTCACCCTCTAACTCCAACACACGTCATTTTTACCCTACCCTTATAGACTCTATCCCCACCCCTCATAGTGTTTGTGACTGGATTATGTATAAATAATTTTAGGATAATATTTTTAGATTCCTACCTTACACAAGATCAAACTTACAAGTAAGAAATCTACTTATATTCTAAGAAACATTTTCCTTCATATGCCAAACTTGTTCTTTCCTTACAAATTTTGATTGCATATATATATTTAAAAATTAGAGAAGCCTATTCTCATACGTAGATCTCTAGTGTATATTTAATAAATGATATATTTTCGAAGAATATAAATTTTAACTTTTTGTACATCAATAATCGATTAAAATAAGATTTAAGCTTATAAAATATTAATATATTTTTAGACTAACGTATGATGTTTGTATTTCAAGTTCAACATGACGCAAGGCTATATGCTTATCTATAATGCGAGGAAATAAAGAGGAAGAAGACATATTATTTCAGGATAATGCTTGTATTCATGTTCCAATAACAAAAGCCATAAATTTCATACTCCAAAAATGGACATGATAACACAAGTCTATTCCCTTCAAGACAAGTCAGTTTCGAATTCATAACATGAAAGAAACATAGAAAGTAAAAGAAGAATAACATAGGAGAAAAATAGTTAGTCATTGTACTATAATCCCTGTCAGACAACCGAGTCTACACCCTGATCGTGGAAGATATTCGAGAACCATCCTTGGTAAACCTTTGGCCTAGCTCAGTACTCAGTAAGAGACTTACTTAGTAACATGGGAACTTAAAATGCAGTTATTAACTCACGAGATCTCATTATAAAGAGGTATAACTCAAATCGTTTGAAATACTCATATTAAGATAACTATTCAACTCAAAGTCTTCAAAACACCAACAAGGGAAATGAAAAAAAGACTCCTTACTACTACTGTTTATAACGCTTGGAAATAACACGATTAATGCTAGGAGAAGACCCATGACAGCCTAACAAGAAAAAAAACATAATATGAAGACCTTTAGAAAGCAAGGAGGCTCATTAAAGCAAGCTGGAATTCAATGAGATCAACAAAGTGCCTTTTGATGACCCTGAACACCACTCTTTGCATCATGAAATGATGTAGATCAAACGACAGTAATATATGTAATGAACGAGTCTGTAAGGGAAAACTGAAACATGTATAATTATAGATGAAGTAATAGAAAGCGAAGATATATTCACCTCAACTCAACTCAACTAATTATAGAATCAATGGAAAAATAAAGAAATTATATAACTTTGAAAATAGTAGATATAAATAAATATGTATACTATTCAAACTCGTTACACTTATTTGGGCGATCTCTAACCGATAACCATCATTATAAGCTACCTGATAATTCAGCCTCTTGGCCACGCTGCGAACACTATCCTAAACATTGATAGTGTATATAACACCTTAACTAAGTGGATCAACTATGTTTTGCTTAAAAGCAATAAGGAATATTCTAAAAAGTATGACCCTTAACCCATGTTAGCATACCTGGTTATTGGGATTTTGAGTTGTCTAAATTCATTCACATATCGGTTCTCAATACAACTCCGAATAAAATATGTAACTCATTCTCATATGTTTTAAAAACATAACTTTTATCAAAGTGAGATATTTGCTCAAAAGATCCTTTTAAAAGAGTGATGCAAGAGACTACTCCTAAACTCATTTAGAAATCAGTTTTTGTCTCATTTTAAATGTAAGGGTATTACACTTGGGAATACATAGTTCCTTCATACTCATTTGAAACATATACGTTAACTCTCCTCATTTTCATACTCATTTACACAAGTCTTAAGTAAAATTGTATAAGATTGTAAAAAACTTCTAAAAATAACTAAAAAAACTGTCTTGGGACTTTCCTCTTAATTTTACTTGGATTTGGACAGAAAATTAAAGAACTATAATTAGCATATAGAATATCTCAATAATAATTGAAGGCTTAGATAGTAAATAAAAGAGAGCGATGACTCGAACTAAAAGGAGTTGGAGCGATGCGGAGGAGGATTTAGTTCTTGGTCACAAATTGATTTTGAGAAAGAGGACCTTTTATCCTCTCTGCGAGGTGAAGAGGGGTGACTATCTGAAGACTGAAACTTTGAAACGCTTCCACGATGAAGACATATCCACATATTTTTGTTTGATCTCTTATTCCTCTCCCAAACTCGATGTAGTTCATATCAAATGCAAATCCATGGTCCATTTTCACGAAATTTCATAAACCCAGAACAATATCAATGAAACCCACACAAAATATATCTAGTGACTTAACACATTCGCAAAATCCTCTCCTCTAGAACTCAAACACCTCTATTGTCAACTAAAATTCAAGGAACTTCTCAAGAACTCAATAAATTAACTTCAAGAACAAACTCATGGGTAAAATTTTACAAGATTGGCATGAGGGTTAATAAAACAAACAGTATGAAAGCTTACATACCTCGAAAGAACTTTGTTCTTGGCGTTTCCCCAAATTTCTGGATGAACTCTTGAAACCTTGTCTTTTATCCTCTTGAATCTTTCCCCAACTTTCTAGACGTTTAAGATTAAATTTATACTGATCTAAATTAGTGTAGACCCCTATATTGGTGAGAATAACTCCTAGTCTTAGATGAGGTAGGAACAGACAAAAATACCACTTCTTAAAACGGATAAAATGCCTTAATTTGAGAGGAGAGGATTAACTTAAATGAGCATAACTCCTCCTTCTATGTTTGGAATTTAGCTAACTCGACGGAGTTGGAAAGATGACTCAAAGACATTTTATTTGATACCTCATGTGCCACCAAATTTTTTATATGTTGAATGTTATGTTCATTTCATGTTGACCCAAAACAAAAAACTGACCAAAGTCTAAGGTATTACAACATCTCCCCTTGAGAAAATTTTTCCTTGAATGAGTTTATACTAAGTAGAACCGGCGTGGGAAATATCCAACTATCCCATTTCTGGCACTCAAAGAGCAATCAAATATAAACATAATTTATCAACTTAAATAATACATGACAAAGAGTTATAACCTTAGTTTGGAATGTCTCAAGAAGCAAAGAGATGTGGGTATCTCTTATTCATATTCTCATCACCCTCGTAAACTAGATTCCTCAAAAAATCGATTTCTCCGTAAAACTTTGATTAATGCACCCTCTTTGGTCGTCAACTTTTGAACTTGACAATCAAGAATTAGAAGGGGAACGTCCTCACAAGATAGGTTGTACTTAATACTTATATTCTCAGAAGGTATAATCAGTGAAGGATCGCCCATACACTTCTTCAACATTGAAATAAGAAACACTGGTTACTCAAACGGTAGCTCAATCTCACAAGATACATTTCCAACTCTCTATGATATTTTGTGAAGACCGATATACCAAGTATTATGCTTTCCCTTCTTTATAAATCCCATAATACCCTTCATGGGTTAAACCTTCAAGTTAACCCAATTATCCACCTCAAATTCTAAGTTCCTGTTCTAACATATAGTATATATATATATATATATATTATATCTATATAGGAATTCTTGACAAAATGATGATGTATTTAACATTTCATGAATAATGTTCACCTTCTGCATGGGTTAACGAAAAAAATTTGGTCCTACAACGATTCACCAACCTTAAACCAACAAATAGGATATTATCTACATCTTCCCAAATAAATAGCCTCATAAGAAAATATTTATCAACTAAACTGATAGATATAATTTTAAGTTAACTCTATGAGAGGTAAATGACTCCAGCTACATTTGAAATTGATCATGCGTACCCTCAACATGTTCTCTAAATTTTGAATCATTCGCTCCTCTAGACCATCAATTTGAGGATGAAAATTAATGTAGTACTCAAATTTACCTTCAAACCAAAACCTTTCTTAAAAGACTTCCTACACTGAGTGGTAAATTGTGCACCTTCATCTGAAATAATTGACAAATGAACAACATTAAAAAATAAAACCTTGACTATGCCAGTTCTACAATTAACTTAGGCATAGCATGTATGAAGCCTCTCCATACCTATAATAATATTAAATTCCATAATTTCTAGCTCCATGTTGTACAGTGAGTTTACGATAATTTTAATCATTTCATATAGAAGTTTTCTGTGTCTAGTGCATGTTTGTGGTTATTTTATGTGTTTTTGTCATGATTTTAGGAAATAAACTAAGGCGTGGGGATTAGAGGAGAGAGCTGAAGGAACTAAAATAAAAGGAAGTAAGGAGGCACCTTATGGAATGTAGATTGAAATACGCCCAATTGATGATGGTCATAAAGGGACAGTCCAAGCATAGCTGAAGATCTACAAAGTCTTGACCAAGTGTGGAACCACAATGATGACTTACGAACCATACTACATTTTCGTTGAAGTGATCTGAGAGGTGGTTTCACTACCTGATGCTAGAAATATTTAAGTGCGGAGCAGCGGAGCAGAGTTACAAACCGTTGTTTGACTTACAGTCTGTACTACTAGATCGTAGAAGTCGAAAAAGATGCAGAATATTTTGAATGTTGAAAATTTCCAATGTCCTGAGCCGCGGAAGGGACCTACGGACCATTGATTTATTTATGGACCATAGGTCAACCTTATAGAATGAAAACACGTCATCTAGTTTTATTTCTTTATTTTGTTTCCTTTTTATTTCAAACTTAATTTTCTATATGTAGGGGGGGGAAACCTCGTTTTTAAGGGTTAGACCTTATTTTTCTTGTTTAGTTTATGCTTTTGGAGATTAATCTTAATTTTTTTAGGAAATGGTTTATTTCTAAGGTACATTTTTGACGATTTTGGCGTTGCAACTCAAGTTTATATTCTGGGTTTATTCTTACTTATACGTAATTTCATGATACTTTCATCTAAAAAACATGAAATGTATTCTTTCTATTATGGTTAACTAAATCTACAACTAGTATTTTGGGATCAATGAGCTATTAACAAAGTATGAATAGTAATGAAGCAATTTTTTAATAGTGTTATTGCAAGAATTAATAAATCTTTTGTTTAGAACTATTATTAATTGTGTCCAATGTTAGAAATTTCCTTGTTTCTACTTGCCTAACCAAGAAGATAATTAATAAGAAAAGAATTGTCAACATAGATTTAATGTGATACTATCTAATAGTCTAGTGTAGATTGATATGAGGGTGAAAAATAAGTCATACAATGATGTGATGTCTAATATGAGGTAAAGTAAGTCTCAATAAGTTATTCACATGTAAACGGACCAAGTGCGTGATGAAACATTTTAGGTGTAAGACCAAGGATTTAAAGATACCTAACTTATCACTTTTCATGTAATAAACTCGGAAAGGATTGTTGTTACTAGGATTACCCTGTTATGTGCTTGTGGGTAACACTTATGGCCTACTTCTTCACTCATCTTGATAACAATTAAAATTTGAATCTTGCTCACTAATTATTACTTATGTAATTTTCCAACTTTGTTATACAAATCCCCCCGTTTAATTACTTGTTTCCGGAAATACATTGGTTGAACGAATACAATCTTCAGTTAAATTTAAGTCTAAACCATTTTCCTAGTGGGATCGACCCCAATCTTGAAGTTTGGTTCTTGATAACGATTGCCTATATTTCATTAGGAAGGTGTAATTTTGAGCATATGAAATTTTTGCGCCGTTGTTGAAGAAATTGGCTTTTACAATAAGTTTAATAACGTTATTGAACTTTAGTCAACTAATTCCTAATTTTTCTTTTTCTTTTTCTTTTTGTATATCTAAATTTCCAACTTTAGTGCATACCAAGTACATGGTGTCAAAGAGAACTCTCACTCCCTACAATCAAGAAGTTGACAAAACAATGTGGAGAATAAATAATTAGGGAGTACAAGTTAATCCTATTGTAGTAGACTAGGAGATGGTGCTGCGATGCAACCTCTGAGGGTTGCTAATTAAAATAATCAGGCTCCAGCTGAAAATATACTAGGAGGTGCACTGAGGATGCAGGAGCCAAATGATCCACAACCCCAAATGAACTATAGTATCAACTTTAACATTGTTTATTTTGATGAACCACTTATTTTACCCCCTCTACCATTGGGTCACACCTTTATGGTAAATAGTAGCTCGACCTAGATGCTTACATTGAGAGGCTTATTTTCAAGGTTGGCGTCAGGTGACCCTAATGCTCAGCTATCCAAGTTCAACATTGTTTTCAAAAGTATTGTAGGAGGAGCAAATTGAGACATGGATGTTATCCGGCAGCGGGTGTTTCCTCTATCATTAACCAGCAATGCAGTGGTTTGGTTTAATGAACTTCTCTAAAACTCAATCGATACGTGGGACCAATTGACTGAAGCATTCTTAGAAAGTTCATTCCAATATCTAAGAAGTTGAATATAAAGGATAAGCTTGACAACTTTGTGGAACTGCCTGGAGAGACTGTGAGTAGCTTTTGGGATTGGTTTCATCGCTTTCATTAAAAGTGTTCTGAATCACTGCATTGATAATGGTTACTGAAGGAGTAATTCTACTGAGGGCAGGATTACAACAGTAAGGTGGTGCTTCACACTACTACTAGCAGTTCTTATGGCGATTGCACTTTTGAGAAAATTGCGGAGAAACTAGAGAATATCTCTCGGAACAAGAAATATTGGAGCATTAATAAGTTTAATATAAGGGGAAACACATTTGAAGTCTAAGCCACAGGTAGCAATTCGGTAGATTATATGTGTGAGAAGATGGAACGGATGAGAACGTAATTGGGGTATTATAGCATGTGAGTGGGAGGTGTTGATAAGGTAAATGAGGTGAATTATTTGAGTAGAAATCCACCACCGACTGAGGAGTATTATTGTGATAATGATGTCTATGCGACAAATGATCATACGACGTTTTTCCAACCAAACACCCAAGGTTTTAACATGGATAATTGGCTCCAAGGTCAAGTAAATCAAGGTACGAACTACAGAAAATACAACTAAAAGGATCAATATATATGATATGGAATCTACCATCGTGATAACAACTATATCCCAAACAGCTATGGCAATAGAGACGACAAGATTGGGCCTTGTGCTCCTCCCCAAAATTGAATATCTAGTCCTAGGGAAGCTGGAGGTAACATGCAACGTATTGAAGATATGATGCAGAACTGATGAGAAGATTTGATTTGACTAATGGAAATTTTAAGTAAATATGGAATAACTTTTGTGGTATTGGTTAAAAAGTTGACGCCAATTCAATGTCCATAAAGCATCTTGAGTAAAAGATGACATAGTTGTAACACTTCAAAAATCAAAGATAAGTCTTAAATACTAACATAGGTTCCATGGGGTCTAAACACTTCTTTAAGACCTACTCTTACGAATATAGGTAATTTAGGAAGTTTAGGAACCAAAATGTCCAAGAACGTCCATGACGTTCAAAAACTAGTTCCGAGAGTTACTAGCGTGCCTTAGCCTATTTAACTAGCTTTTAAGAGTCGGAAATTCATGAAATTAGGTGTACAGGTGTATAACAGTGCTTAAGATGCTTCGTGGTTGAAAGGTATTGGTAAGACTCCCCAAGGACAAATCAAGGGTCCTTGAGGAGGACCATGGCAAGTTGATGTCAACACTATCTAAGTAGTATGCATCGACGAGGTGCAGGCGACGATCCGTGTATGGATAGACGGGGCATCATTTCAAACCTTCGACCAATACTTAGACAATTTGAGTAATAGACTTTCATGCATTGTCTATGACTGGATTAATGGATGTGCAGCACGGAGGGAGGCCTATTCCATCGACTGACCCACGATCCGTCGATCGTGGTGTCGTCTGTGATACTGCCTAATTCCTGCACATTTTAAATTAGTCTCAATTAATTAACTAAGGGTTTAGGTGGTTAATTATGGGTTTAAGGGAGTCTATTAAGTTAATTAAGTGCCCAATTAAAGACCCAAACCCCAATTAACTAAACACAACTCACCAAAATAAACTTTCTTCCTTGTCTCTTCTTACTCTCTTTATTGGAAGACAGCATTGAAGACTAGATACAGAAGATATTTGGAGATTTACCATCTTCATCAAACATTAAGGTATGAGATCTAATTCACCTTTGAGACATCCTTCCTCAAAGTGCTCATTCAAAGTATTTCAAAAAGTTGAGTTTTCATGTGGGTTTCATTCAATTACGAATATGATGTTATGAATTGAGTGTCTTATGGTTTCTTCAGTATATAATTTATAGATTATCATGTATTTTAACTTTATGATGATATATTCTAATTTTTTGGTTCAAATTGAAGAATATGATCCTTAACCCTTAACCCTAGGTTTGATGTTGATGTGAATTAGGTTGAGAATGATTCAATTGACTTTATTATTGGTAAAATTAGTATGATATGGTGTTGTTCCATTAATTATGAACAAATTAGGGTGAATTGTATTATTTCATACTAGTTCTTGAGAAGTGACCTGGGTTATGAGAATTGACATAAGTATCTTGTCTTAAGCTTAGAGTTAGTATTGAATATTGGTGTAGTGATTCTTCTAACCTTATTATCCTGTTAACTATTGAATGATGTTGATGTGATGACCTAGTTGGGTTCATTTATGGGTTGATGGTAATACCCTTATGATGAACTATGATGGAAACTTGATAAGTCTTGGAATCCCTATTTCTTACATCACCTTGTGGTTAATTGTGATTAAGTCATTATTATTGTGTTTGAGTATGCCTTATTTAAGATTGATAGGGTTGTATGATGTTTAATTGAAATGTCATGATTATAATTGTGTGTTTTATTGAGATGTAAATGCTATAAGTGTGGTGATGTATACCTATGTTCCTTATTATGAAATGATATGTAATGTGTTAACCTCACCTATATGAATTGTGATGAAAGAATTTATGATCATACAATTATTATTGAGCTTTTACTGGTGATTTATACAAAGGGTAGACCCTATTACCTTAACTAAGCTATTATTGATAATCAAACGCATAATGACATTTCTAAAAGGACTCTAGCTTAGCACCGAGTGAACTGATTGAGGAGTGTCCCTTCCCACGTAGGGAAGGTAGGAGTACTATATTAATCTTGATATTCGAGACTATAATGCATGGAGAATAAAGAGGGTCCCAAGTATATCTCCTAGTTCTTGAACTATGTTTACCCCATCGGAATACTAGCTAGTGGATCAACATAGTTGTTATGTTTTATGTTTTGGTACTACCTTGGAAAGTAGTCCGTCTTTTTTTGCTGTAAGGTTTTATGACAACGTATTCCGCACTAGCTCATGTAGTCTATATCGGTTAGGGAAAGATTTTCCCAAAAGGTAAATTGAATTAATGGATTGAACTCTAACTAGGATAACCTATGGGGTCTAGCATAGTCTAGGTAAGGGTATGAGACTCCGCCTAAGAATTGCACTAGTTATCCTTGAGGGGAGTCTTAAGAAAATTCTCTTATATATGTTTATGTTTATGATGATATATGACATGTATATGACGAACTTACACGATGTTGATACTATATGTTGATTAGTCACTTATGAGTATGTGTTGAGTTATATTGTTAAAGTAATATGAAATGTATATATAAATATCATGTTATGTGAAGTAGTGTGTTGGTCATGATTCTTGATGGATTGCTTGATTGAGTAAGGTTATGGGTCTGGTCTTAGTCATTGCACTTGTTAACTTGATAGGAGTTCATGAGTAATTATCTTTCTTTCTTATAATGAAATAAACTCGTACTCATGTTTATGATGTTATTATTTGGTGATAGGGTTTTACTAGATTATGGGTTCGAGTATGATGATATGTATATCACTTGTTTAAGTTAGTATGCATATTTTGTTAATTGATATGACTTACTTGATTATGCATAAGACTTTTAAAGAGTAACATAGCATGGTTTAACGAAATGTCTCTTTTAAACATATTTTGATAGCATATGTGCATATGGTCTCACACTTAGTAAAAGTGGCTTACTAACCCCAGTGTCTTCCTATTTCCCCAATACTTGTAGGTTCAAGTCGTTGAAGTGTTTTGGAAGGAGACTTGAAGAAATACTTGGATCATTTGATCATCCAAGTAAGGTATTTTTCAGAGGGCGATGCCACTATTGAGCTTATGTTGACTTTTTAGTTCTAAGTCAAATAGATTTTATCTCCTTTCATTTGAGTACGGATTGTATAAAGCCTATATGTGTCTCTCTTTACATTGATGTATGGGCTATGCCCAAAATTGCTAATCTAGTTAGATGGTTATCAGATTAGACAATCTTTAAGACTAATTTCTGTATTACATATGTATGTGCAATAAATGTAGAAGGTTATGTAACCTTCCTATATGAAGCATGAAAAATCTAGATTATCTCTTGTAAAAAGCATGAAAAATTATCTCTAAAGTTTGTCTATATTATATTGTGAGAGTCCAAAATCTAGATTCTTTCTCCCATTAAGTCACTCCCCGTAGTGAATGAATTTCTTGATGTTTTTTTAACGACCTTCCTGGTATTCCACCCTAATAGGATATTGATTTTGGTATTGATTTACTACGTGACACAATCCCATTTCAATTCCTCCTTATCGGATGACTCCGGATGAATTGAAGGATTTGAAGGCTCAAATCAAGGATTTGCTAGACAAGGGTTTTATAAGGCCTAGTATTTCTTCGTGGGGTGCTCCTGTTTTGTTTCTAAAGAATAATAATGGGTCCTTGACAATGTGTATTGATTTACACAAACTCAACAAAGTCACCGTTAATAATAGGTATCTTATTCCTTTGATTGACGACTTGTTTGATCAACTCCAAGGGGAAACTACTTTTTAAAAAAATTGACATGATATCGGGGTATCACCAACTTAAGGGAGAGGTGAGGATGTACCACAGACGACCTTTCGGATTATATGGGCACTATGAGTTCTTGGTAATGTATTTCGGTCTCACTAATACTTTGGCGGCGTTTATTGACAAAATAAATAGGGTGTTTTGAAATTATATAGATTCATTTGTCATTGTCTTCTTTGACGACATCTTTGTATATTCGACATACAAGTTCTTTAGAAGTGACCTAGGTTATGAGAATTGACCTAAATATCTTGTCTTAAGCTTTCAGTTAGTATTTAATTATGGTGTACTGATTCTTCTAACCTTATTATCCGTTTGTTATTGAGGAGTGTCCCTTCCCACATAAGGAAGGTAGGAGCACTAAATTACGCTTGAGATTGGAGAATATAATTCATGGATCATAAAGAGTGTCCCAACTATATCTCCTAGTTCTTGAACTATGTTGCCCCATAGGAATACTAGCTAGTTGATCCATGTAGTTGCTATGTTTTATGTTTTTCTACTACCTTGGCAAGTAGTCTGCCTTCTTTCGGTGCAAGGTTTTATGACACCGGATTCTAAACTAGGTCATGTGTTCTATGTCGGTTAGGGGAAGATTTTCCCAAAAGGTAAAATGAATTAAAGAATTGAACTCTATCTAGGATAACATAAGGGGTCTAACTTAGTCTAGGTAGTGGAATAGGACTCTACCTAAGCATTGCACTAGTTAGCCTTGAATGGAGTCTTAGAAAAATGTTCTTATATATGTTTATGTTTATGATGATATATGACATGTATATGATGAACGTGCACATTGTTGATACTATATATTGATTAGTTCACTTATGATTATGTGTTGAGTTATATTGTTAAAGCAATATGGAGTGTATATCTAAATGTCATGTTATATGACGTAGCATTTTGGTCATGATTCTTGATGGGTTGCTTGATTGAGTATCGGTTTAGGGGTCTTGCCTAATCAGGCACTCGTGTGAAATTTAACGGAGTTCATGGGCGTTATTTTCTTTGTTTAATGAAATGTCTCTTACTCACATTATGATGTCAATTATTTGGTGATAGGGTGTAGTAGATGAGGGGGGGGGGGGTTTTTTGGAGTATGATGTTGTATATCCACTTGTTTGAGTGTTATAGTAAGCATGTTTTGTAATTGGTAGTAGGAAATGACTTGATGATTGCATATTGACTTTTTAAAGATTAAAATAGCATGGTGTAACTATATGTCCCTTTTCAACATATTTTGATAGCATATGTGCATATGATCTCATACTTAGTACAAGTGGCATACTAAACTCATTTCTTCCTATTTTCCCAACATTTATAGGTTCCGGTTATTGAATTGTTCTGTAAGGAAACTTGAAGAAATACATGGATCCTTTGATCATCCAAGTAGGGTAGGTCCTCATTTTTCGGTGGGAAATGCCACTATCGAGCTTATGTTTTCATTTTAGTTCTAAGACTATTATATTTTATCTCCTTTCATTTGAGTATGGATTTTATAAAGACTATATGTGGCGTCTCTCTTTACATTGATGTATGAGCTATGCCCAAAATTGCTAATCTAGTTAGATTGTTATGAGATGAGACAATCCTTGAGACTTATTTCTATCTTATATATGCATGTGCAATAAAAGTAGAAGGCTATGTAACCTTTTTATACGAAGGATCTATATATACTATATATATATATAATTATGTGTATGTAGAGGTCTATGTAAACCTCCTATATAAAAATAATAATAAAATTTAATTTTCTGCTAAAATTCAACTTATAAATGTGATGATGTAAACTAATAGGCTAGTCATAGTCTTCAAAGTGGAAGAAGACAACGATTACGTCTAGGGTGTAAACCCGGATATGACAAAAGCTATCCACCACACTAAACTCATTTCAACCTGGCACTCTTCCAAAAACATATCTAAAATATGAAAACCAATGGGCATTGAATGGAAGTCACTACTCGCGGGGGTAGGCAAAGTCTTGATCCACCAATGTCGTTGGAGGTTTAAATTATTTTAGTTAGTTAGAGATGACGATTTGCTGGTTGAGAATTGATGAGAAAGACCAGAATGCAAAAGAAGAATAAGGGGGTATATGGTAGGTCGGGTGGTCGCAGTAGAAAGTTGTTTCCATACGTCATAGGACCTCCATCACTTTTTCCACAAAGATTGGCAAAGAAGTCAGAAGAAGAAAAATAGTGCTGATTCATCACTATGCTAAAGTGGTTTTCCGTCAGTGTTCCATGGATACAAGCTTCTGATCAAATGTTTGGGTATACTAAGTTTATGAAGGACATGGTAACAAAGATGAAATCTGTGAGTTTTGGAGATGATTATAAGTTGCAACATTGTGGCGTTATTGCTACAAGGTCCCTTCAATTAAAAAAAAGGATCCCGGTTCTTTCATTATCCCTTGTACCATTGGGTTATTTTACTTTACGAAGATATTGTGTGATATTATTTCTAGCATTAACCTTATTCCATTGTCAATTAATAATAAATTGGTCTTAAATGAACAAAAATAAACTACAATGCGATTTCTCGTGGCCGATCGAACTCTAAAGAGGGTTTTGGCGCACTCCTGAATGTCTTAGTAAAGTGGAGTCATTTATCTTTTTGGATGATTTTGTGATTCTTTATTGTGAGGTTAAATATGAGGTTCTCCTTGTTATTCAGAGTATATTCTTTTCCACAGGGCATGTTTCTTTTAATATGGACAAAGTATAGATGAAGTTCAGACATAATAGGTAAGAAACAAATTTTGACATTTGTATGCCTATGCATTAGAGTACTGAGTTCCGATCAGTATCTGTTATAACTTACAGAGTTGAGAGTAGTTCTGATGTGCAAATTAATGAGAGATTGAGTGATTGAAGCGTTAGAAACTATCATGATAAACTTTGATACTGATTTCATCGATGAGTATGATGAGTTGGTGGTGGCACTGGATAGGTTCAAATATAATTTGAAATCTATGAAATTTGTTGGATATGATTAATCGTGAGTCATAATAGCAAGACCGTCTGTGGAAGAGGCACCTAAATTGGATCTCAAGGATCTACCTCCACATTTGAAGTTTGCGTTCTTGGGTAAAGATGACACTCTCCCTGTCATTATTGCGGCGGACCTTAATGGGCGACAAGTAGAATGTGTCATATCAGTGTTAAATAAGTTCAAGTGATCTATTGGGTGGACTATTGCAAACATAATTGGGATCTTTTTTAGTATTTTCTCTCACAAAATCGGACTCATGCCTGATCATAAGCCTAGTATTTAGCATTAGAGGTGATAGAATCCGCATATGCCAGAGGTAGTTAAGAATGAGATCATCAAATGGCTGGATGTTGGAGTTATATATCTCATTGAAGACAATAATTAGGTATGCCCTATTCAGTGTGTGCCTAAAAATGGTGGTATTATTATGTTCCCAATGAATGAAATGAGCTTGTCCTGATGCGAGCGATGACTGAATGGAGAACTAGCATGAACTACCGAAAGTTGAAGTTTTTGACCGAGAGGTAACACATTCCAATGCCCTTCATGGATCAAATATTGGATAAACATGGAATAAAGGGATGGTACTACTTCCTTGAGGGGTATTCAGGCTACAATGAAATCTGTATATCCCAAAAAAGAAAGAGAAAAAAACATTAACTTGTTGTTATAGGACTTTCACTTTCAAACGCATGCCATTTGGGTTGTATAATGCTCCAACAACAATCCAACGTGTATGATGTCGATTTTCTTCGACAAGTTTAAGGACACTATTGAGGTTAATATGGATGATTTTTCTGTGGCTGGTGACTATTTTGATAGTTGTTTGGATAATTTGGTTGAGGTAGCGAAAAGGTATGAAGAGTCCAACTTGGTGCTAAATCAGGAGAAGTATCACTTAATGGTGAAAGAAGATATAGTTTTGGGGCATTAGATGTCTGAGAAAGGCATTACGGTGGATAAATCTAAAATTGAGGTACTAATAAAGCTTCCCCCACTAATCTCCATTAAAGGTCTGAGAAGTTTTCTTGGACATACGGGCTTTTATCAGAGGTTCATAAATGATTTATCAAAAATTGCACATCCATTGTGCTCTTCTTGAAAATGAGAGTAGGTTTGATTTAGATTATTGTTGTCTAATAGCATTTGGATATTTAAAAAAGAAGTTGGTCTTTTCTCTCATCATTGTTTCTCCAGATTGGGGGGAATATTTTGAGGCTATGAGTGATGTAAATGGGGTGGCAATCGGTGTGGTATTGGGACAAGGCGTGAAAATATAATTAACCCTATATACTATGCAAGCAAAGCCCTAAATGCAGCCCAATAGAATTACACCTTTAAAGAGCAAGAGCTTCTTATGGTGGTATTTGCATTCAAGAAATTTCTATATTATTTTCTTTTTACTAGTAGTCATAAGGCATACAGACCATCGGCATTGAGGTATTGGATGGACAAAATGATACAAAACTTCTTCTGATTAGGTGGGTGTTGTTGTTGTAAGAATTTGATTTTGTGGTGACAAACGGCAAGGGAATAAAGTACCATGTTCCCGATCACTTGTAGAAAGTGTATGATGAAGCTTTGCTAGAGCATAGTGATAAGGGTGATATTAATGATATGTTTCCTGATTGAAATTTATTAGACTCTTCCCATGATCTCATTCCTTGTATTGGAGACTTTTTAATTTATTTCGCAAGCGATTTGGTACCCCGGATTCGCCATCTCACCAAAGTAATAAGTTTAGAAATGATATGAAAAAATTGTTTGGGATAAGCTATATTTCTATCGTAGTTTTGTTGATGGTATTATTCAGTGTTGTGTGCCCGAGGTTTAGATGTTGGTGTTTTTGAGGCATGTCATTGATAGCCTTTTGATGGTAATCATAGTGGGGTCTGGAGTTCTTAAAAGATTTTAAGTGCAGATACTATTTGCCGACCATCCACCAAGGTGCTCATGACTTTGCCAAGTCTTGTGACAATTGCCAAAGAGAGGATGGGATTTCAAAGAGGCAAGAGCTTCATATGAAACTAATAACGGAAATCGAGTTATTTTATGTATGGGTTATTTATTTTATAGGGCCATATGTAATTTAATATGGGATGAAGTATATTCTTGTTGCGGTTGATTATGTATTGAAATGGGTGGAACCAATCGTGCCCCCCGCATCAAAGCTGAGAGTGTCACAACATTATTGAAGAAGAATATATTCTCCAGATTTGGTACCCCAAAGGAGATTTTTAGTGATGTAGGTATCCACTTTTGTAATAAGTTGTTTAAGACATTGCATGAAGAATATGATGTTTGCCACGATATAGCCACTTCTTACTATCCATGGAGTAGTGGACAAGTTGAAGTGTCCAAAAAAGAGATAAAAATCTTTGCGAATAGTATTAATGTCAATAGAATGGATTGGTCAAGGAAACTTGATGATTCTATATTGGCCTATCACACTACATAAAAGACTCCCATAGGTATGTCTCCATGCCAACTCGTATATGGGAAGTCTTGCCATTTACCAGATGAGCTAGAGCATAAGTCTATGTGGGCAACGAAGAAGCTAAACTTAGACTAGGGATCCGCATTAACTCAATGCGTGAATGACTTGAATTCGCTCGATTAGTTTTGCCTAAAATCCTTTGAAATTGCATCCTTGTATAAAGAGAAGATGAAGAGGTCCAAAGATCAAAGGAGTTAAAAGAGAAATTTGTTGTTAGGGATCTTGTGTCTATTCAACTCTAGGTTGTTCTTAGTTTCGGGCAAGCTCAAGTGTAAATAGATCGTGCCATTTTTACTCAAGAAAGTGTTCCCACATGGGGCGGTGGAGCTCAAAAGTAATGAGAAAAAAAGGTTCAAGGTTAATGGTTAAAGGATCAAGCTTTATCTGGGGAAAGCGGAAAGTGTGCAAGAAGTTATTCAAGCTTGCTATGTTGATGAAGCCTGAGTAATCAAGAAGCTTGCTTCGTGCCGCGACGTTAAATCAAGTGCCACTTTGTAGGCAACCCAAGCTGTAAAATATTGACAACAATAGGCTTAACATTGTTGTTGAGTATTTTTCTTTGTTTATTTGATTCTTTGTACTAATGTAATTAGGAATTAATTTTTTTTAGTGTTTCCTAGAGATAGCATAGGGTCGATGTCTAGAAAGCGTCCATAAAATACAAAAAGAATGGCCTAATAGTTTCTATGAAGGTGCGCAAAGAAAAATTTGCAGAAAAAGGTCTTGTGCAGAGCTCTACGGACAGCATCGGCGGTCCGTAAGTCATTCTACTGACCCGTAAATGGTGCGCGTAGATCCAGGAAAGTTCTCCATTTTTCTCTAAGTGTCACTTTGATCTACATTCCTGACTTACAGATAGTATATTGACCTATGGACTATAAGGGGAGTCTCATAGGTCCAAACCATAGCTTGACCGACCCGACCCGGACTGCCTATTACTGAAAAACCCCATTTTCAAATAATTATCGTCCTCTTCCAAACAACCTCAAACCAAAATCACTCCCTAATTTCAACATATCCTCCTTCCTACCACTAGTACTTATTCCATTACAATCAAATATTTTTCCCCATTCCCCAAAACCTTTATTCCCAAGTACTTTAGTGTCCGAGCACGAGGCAAGTAGGTGAAATATTTTTGGTGATCATTGGAGTCATAGTGTTGTCTCATAATCATACCACTCCTCACAGACTATAAGGAAATTGGCTTTCCCCTCGCCATGAATTTCGGTTCACATCTTTTTTTTTGAAAGTCGAGAGTGGATCTTAATCTTGGGTATTTAATCATCCATGAATGCATGATAAGTATGAAATATTAACACCCAAGGGACGATTGTTAGTGATTCTGTGTAATCATACCGTAAGACAAAATTTAAGTGATCCATATGTAAGTTTTGACTTAGGGTTCCACATTGTGCTTTGAAATGATGATAAGTTTGAGTAATTGAATACTTAGGATGACAAACTTACATGATTGAATGTTGAAATGCATGCGTAGACCAGGATACTATTGTACTTGGCCTAATAAGGGGTATCAACAGTAAGACACATATAAGACCAGGCATAGACCACACCTATGAGACCTCATCTATGAGTTGTAAGTAAAGTTATGGACTGTAGATCAGGTTCGTAGGTGGATGCACTAGAAAATTTCCCTTAGTGTTAGACTACAGACGTGGACTATGACCCGTAGTACAATATATTGACCATTCTGCACATCCTTGTTTAAATTAGAGACCAAGTATATCGGTGCCTCTGACCTACAGAGGGGTTCTACGTATTGTAAGTCTTATTATGAATCCTAGGTTCCCATTATAGGGCCATTGTAGCATGTTGTTTTATTTTTTTCCTTTTTTGATTTAACTCAAAAATTAGGGTGTATTCTAGGTTTCTTTTAGGTAATAACTACAACTCTATAGGTACGATGGCACCCATAAAGGCATAAGTCACCAAGGGGAGGTCAAAATGCACTAGACCTTCCTGAATGATGGTTTTCAATGACTTAGAGCGTGAAAAATACCCTGAGTACTTTTGCACCATCTCAAGGACCCCAATTAAAGCAATTTGAGCTAATCAGAATCACCTGAAGAAGGTGAACACCGAAATAGTCATTGTCTCCTAGCTTGATGTCAAGGATACACTGATGAAGTCACCGAAAATGTCTACTTCCGGTTAATTCAATATTCTATATTCGGGTTTTCTTCATAATTTGATTACTGGTTCAAATGCCCGGAATCAAGACTCCTTGTATGAGGAGTCTACTAGCTCTAAAAAAGTTCTTATCCCTTGGAACGATCAACTAAATCTTCTAACAGAGGATCCTAACCGATGGTGCATAGAGGGGCAATGTCAAATCTACCAGGATGCCAAAATAATGAATTCTAAAGATAAAATGGCCCTAACCATTATGGAAGAGCATAGAGTTCTTATACGGAGCCAACATATGGTGTCAAATATCCAATGGTTTTTTGGATGACACAAATATAATTGTTGGCTAGTGATTCCGGACATATTTCAAGGAGATTGTGTTGATTTCTATGCTTCCTATGAAGCCACTGTCTGAGGGTGTATTCACAAGAAGGCCAAGCGTAGAGTACATGATACCTTAATTTCTACCATGGTACGAGGTGTCTCGGTGAACATATCTTCTACAACAATCAACCGATTTCTCTGGTCCCTAATCCTCACTACACTTGGTCATGTGACATGGCCGACATTGATTATAGGTAGGACATTGTGCGAACATGGGCCTTTATAAGGAATATAGAACAATGAGAGGTTGTTATACTATGGTTCGCGATACCGAAAACCCTTTAGTTGAGAGATCTGAATAAGTTGCCTCACCCCAGGTGGGCATTTGGAAGGTCACCCTCACTTTGATGTCCATGTTGTTCTCGCTCTTGGTACAAAACAGAATATCAATGTCTCTAGCCAACAAACTTGTAACTTGGGATAGAATCCACATTATTCGAACGAATTAAGATAGATTTCCCCCTCTTTCTACTTGCCGAGATACATAAGAGGGCGTTAAAACCACCACCACTTACTTATTCCATTGTATCATATTTCAGATTCGCATGGATGTTGGAGTGCCTATCTGGAACTGTGACAAATTGGTTCATGCCACTGGGACACTTGATTTAGGAATGATACAGGATAAGGCCAATGTTACATCACAACGCAGAGGACCCTAAGTTGATATGCCTTTGGGCACTTATCTTGTAGTTACGGTGAAGTAGATGCACGGAGATTGTCCTGCAGCCCATATTGATGATGCTACAACTTTCTCCTCACAGGAAACTAGCCAAGTTCCGAGCTCATTTACAACTACTTATTCTTTCGGAGCCATTATGTTACTACTAGGCCGACTTCAGAAATTATAGGGTAAGATGTCCACCTTGCCACACTATATCAAGCCCTAGATATGAAAGTCAATTGCGAAGTTCGAAGATAGATTTGAGAAAAGTATGGAGGCAGAAACTGAACAAAAGGTCCAAGTAGTTCATGATCAAATCCATACTTTCGAGTTGAGAATATTAGAGAGTCTAGTTCCCACCATTGATATATCCGCTTTCCAAAGCCAACTAGCTAATCTTTGGGTAGATTTTGATGCCATCGTTGCTACACAAGCGTTGAGACATAAGTTGTACCCTCTGCACTTGGCGATAATCAAGTTATTGGTGCGCTATTTTGTGGCAATGTGCAGAGCAACAACCCAATCCCATACATACCCAAAGAAAGAGACACCGATCTATTAGGAAATCTAAATGCACTGAGGAGGAGAAGGCCATCAAGTTGCAGCGCAAAAAAAAAGGAAAAGAAGGACTCTATCATTAATAAGCAATTGAGTCAACAGAGGGTTTATGAGATGATTGTTGGGGAATCAAGTTTTATGCCCATTGCTGAGGTTTACCTTACTAGGGCGGAGGATGTAAGCACTACTAAGGGTGCGCTGACACTAGTAGACAACACTACTGAGCGTGCTGTGAGTATTGATGTAGGAACAGTGACGGTGGCTCCATTTTTGAATTGGAGTCAAAGAAATCGGAACTTCTCACTTGATGATGAATCTTCGGCGCTACGTGCCATAAGTTCGCTTCACCTAATTCCATTACTTCTTATTTCTTTTGTGTGCATTGGGATGATTTCACCTATTTTGGTTGGAGGTGGGGTAAATAGATTATGAGTTTTAGGGTGAAAGATGAGTAACCCAACTCACGGTCCTCTCTTTGGGTCTTCTTGCATGTGTTTTTTTGCCCCAAGACAATGCTTAATTTTCTGTGGAACCGGCATGGTTAAGGAATTGTATGTGTAGAAGTATGATAGTGAATGAAGCATGATGGCATAGTCTTGTTGAAAAATGAAACCCGTCCATGGTTTGAAAAAAAAAACATGTTCCAGAAGTTATTGAGTAGAATAAGTTGAATGTGTTGGCTCTGAGCATGACACGATAATGAACCAACTTGATTTCATAACTTATCTAGAACTTGAACTGGTAAACTAATAATGAAACTATGTGCCAAGAGTGTGAGAATCATTGATTATTTAAGGAGTGTTATGCCGATCTAGAACATGCCCAATTAGTCCTACGAAGATAATCCACTCTAGGGTCTAGGAAGTGATCACAAGACCTTGTCCTAAATAGTCCACTAAATGCCTAAATGGATCAAACAAAATGACATCAATATTCCATTTAATCCAAATGCTTTGATCCTTAATGATAACAAATATTTCAAAACACCTAACTTACCTTCCTATAATCTAGTCTTTGTTCCTCGGTCCCTCATTAGCCATGTGTACCTGACTTAGGCCGAAAGCCTGAGTTGAAGGTCACTACTACAAAAGTGACCTCAATCATGGCTTATATCCGAAATCGGGTATTTTGCACCTCAATTAATTGAAAATCCATAAGTTGAGCTGGCTATGAGAGAGGAAATCAAAAGAAAAATAGGTATGAAAAGAGTTTAGTGTTGAAAAAAGTAGAATAAAGAAGTGGATATGATTTGTTTGAGAAAAAATTAACAAAATTGATAAAAGTGAAAGAAAAGAAGCAAATGCAAATGCAAAAAAAAAAGAGAAAAAAAAAGAGCTACAAAGTTTACAGTCACATCCATGGTGGAAAAATCAAGTGAGAGAATAGAAAAGGGCAGGATGTCTAAAAAATAGGTAAAGACAGCTATAAAAGCCTAATGTAATGTCAAGGATGGAAAAAAGTCACTAAAAGTACCCAAAAGTACCACACCTGACCCTTAGCCTACATTACAAGTAAAGAAAGTCCTATACTAATCCTATAATCTACTTTGGAGAGTCTAAGCAGTGAAAATAAGGGAAAGCCTATGGTATTGAGCACTAACTATGGATTGAACTTACTTCTACGCGTGAGTATTGAATGAATCCTTGTACTCAAAATCATTTTTATTGTGTGAAAAATGGTATTTCTATTGAAGTAAGGGCACTAGTGACATTATCGGAAAGTTGGTACCTTGGGGATAGTGAAACAATGAATGTTGAGGTTTGATTTGTCTATCGTTGTCATGTTTGGATTTTCATAAATTTGCTTGTTAAGTCTAAGAGAAAAAGATTGTCACCCTAAAAGGAGAGTCGTGATAGAAAGCCATGTGACTGCTTGTGCAAAAATTGCTTGCTTCTATTCAAGTGTCATTTAGAGTATTAGTGAGTCCTGTAAGGACACACAACGATTTTAAGTTGAGGGTGTTGATGTACATTTAATTTACGGAACCTTAAATGCATTTGACTTAGAATGTTTGTGTTGGTTTTATGTGTTTTTGTCATGATTTTAGGAAATAAACTATGGCTAAGGAATTTCAGGAGATAGTCAATAGAGGTACAGAAAAAGATATTTATGGAGGGAACCTACGACCCGTAGGTTGAATAGTGCGCCGTAGATGATGTTCGTAGAAGGGTATGTACACATAGCTGAAGATCAAGGAAGACTTCACTAAGTAAGGAAACATGGTGTTGAATTACAGACCATAAAGTAATATAGACCTCGTACTGCAGCTCTGTCGACGTGATCTGACTTTTTTTTCAGTACCGGATGCTAACAAAATCTATGTCTGGAGCCACGAAGAAAAGTTACGGACCGTTGTTTGACTTATGGTCCGTACTGCTAGATCGTAGAAGTCGACAAACATCTTGAAGATTTTAATTGTTGAAAATTTCCTAATCCCTTAGCCTCAGAAGGGATCTACGTACCATGGGTTGATTTAAAGACCGTAGGTTACCCTAGTAGAATGAAGACGCGTCCTGCAATTTTATTTAACAGGTTTTTCCTTTTTATTTAAACATTACTTTTCTATAAATAGAGAAAAAACTCATTTTTAGAGGATGGACCTTATTCTTCTAATTTAGTTTGTTTTATTGTTTTGGAGATTAATTTGAAAACATTTAAGCAATTTTTTATTTCTAGAATACGTTTTTGATAATTTTGACTTTTCAATTCAAGTTAAGATTGGGGGTTTATTCTTTATATGACGGAAGTTCATGATTCTTTCATCTAAAAAAACATGAATTGTGTTCTTGCTATTATGGGTAACTAAATCCACAGCTAGGGTTGTGGGAACCATGAGCAAGTAACAAACTATGAATAGTAAATAAGTAATTAGTGAATATAGTTATCGCATACATTGATAATTCTTTCGTTTTGAAGTCTTTTTAGTGGTGGCCAACTTTAGAACTATCCTTGTTGCTACTTGCGGACAAGGGAGGTAGTTAATAAGTAAAGAAATATCAAGATAGATTTAGTGTGATACTATCTAATTGTCTAGTATAGATTGGTGTGAGGGTGAAAATTAAGTCATACAGCGATGTGATGTCTAATATGAGGTAAGGGAAGGGTAAGTAAAAGTTATATGGACGTAGAAAGACCACGGTGCTGTGTGATATTCATTATATGTCTGAATAAGGATTTAAAGATACCTAACTTATCATTTTGCATGTAATACAGTAGGAAAGAATTTCTATTAGTAGGATTATCGCATTATGAGATTTTGGGAAACATTTATACCCAAGTTCTTCCCTCATATTGAAAACAATTAAACATCTAATCTTTCCACGAAATTACATTCTAAATATTAAAAATTGTCAATGAAACATCCGCCCGGAATTACTGTTTCTTGAAAAAAAATTGGCTAAACGAATATAATTATAACTTTATTTTAAGCCTAAACCATTTTCATCGTGGGATCGACCCAAACCTACAAGTTGGGTTCTTTACTTGATACCAATCGTATATTCTTCTTTAAGGAATTGTAATTTCTGTATATCATCCCACTAAGTCAGCCAAGGTTTCTTTGTGATTGACAAAGCTGGTGTAATTTCAGTATATCACCCCACTAAGTCAGCCATCGTATCTTTTTGATTGAATAAGATGATATCATAACAATAAACTCTCTCAGCTTGAATAGACTCACCAAAACGTGTAAAAACCTAAAGGGTTCAAGAAGTTATTTAGGAATAGTATCAAAACTCAGAATAATATACAAATTAACAAAACATAATCTTGCACCTATATCAATTAATACATACAATTCAAAGGTAACGATTTTGATCATAGCAGTGACAAAATTTGTTAAATTCTCCTGCTCTAGGCATTTTGTTATAGCATACAAATGGTTTGCTCTTTTGCCTATCCATGATGTGGCCCCTCAAGGTGAAACACTATGTGTTATAGCACCCGACGAAGATTGTGTTCTATTGACCCCATTACCATTACCCTTCCTGTTATTATGGCACTCTCTCATAAAGTGACATTTCTGACCACACTTTAAGGAGATATTAGAACCACCACGACACACTCATAGATGGTTTCTACCATACTTAACACATGTCGGAGTCAAGTTTGATCCTTGTGCAAAACTACCCTGAGATAGATTAGGTGCACCTCTAATGTTTTGTAAATTATTATTCATGAACTCACCTCTATATATTGGTACATGTGAACTAGAAGATTATGGAACAAACCACTTTCCTTTGTTGGAACGATGAAAAAGGTCATGTACTATCCATACTTATTAGATGTTGTCTTAGATCTCTTGTTATGGAACTCTTCCCTATCATTAATCGTATCTTCCTCAACCTGTTTAACATGGATCATAAACCTTTCTATGTCTATTTCTATCACGACCGGAATCTTATACCCCTGATAAGACCGGCGTCGTTGACTTCTCAGAGGTCATAGACAAGCCTACATACGTCATCCTTACTTCATCTAGGTTGATTTTAGCGGAAAATTTGAAATTTTTGTTCTTAACATACCGTGTATACATAATTACTTAACATCATAGGCTGTTCAAAAATTCAACCATCTAAAAAGAGATGAAGAAAATGAAAGATTAGTTCATAATAACAATAGGACACCTGGAATGGCATGAGGGCATACAAGGTGCCAAATGAAAGGCTACCTCCCTCCCCCGGATAGCTGCAAGTCAACCTGTAAGTATAGTATCCACTGTGTCCTGCACCTAAAAATTATAACAAAAAAAAATTGTATGACATTAGTACACACTTGTACGAAGTATGGGTATTAGGCATGGACACACAAAAGGACATGCAGGTGAGTACGAACAACTCTTCCTAAGAACTTGAGATGGTAAGGGCAAGTCAGTGGATTGCAAATGGGATTTAGGAACGTTGGTGAGATTTCAAATTTTGATTAGGAAAGTGATTCCATGAGAGTAACATGTATCATCATACTTATTATATTGCACACAGCACATAACATCTTACATATTGCACATAACATATTGCATATATCACATAGCATCTTTCATATCATTCATTCATATGCAATGAGACGTTGACATCATGGACTTGACATTAAGAAATCCCAAATTGAGGGCTCAACATATGGAACCTCAACTAGGAAACCTTCATTAGAAAACATAGAGTCTGCTTCATTCATTCATACATACTTCATTTCATTTCGTTCGTAGGCTAGAGTGAACACTAGCTATATCTAGGATGTAGTTTAAGACTTTCATCGGGTTCATTGTGCAATGATCTAGAATGACCTATTGTCATTACTTAAGTCTAGCTCACCTCTTGATCATCCTATCCTAATACCTTTTGTATAATTCGTTTCGTTATATGAATCATTTGAGGTTGGCCTTATTCATTAATTGGAAACTTTAACTTCAACCGACATAGATCATGTGAGCATCATGAAATACAGTGTCTCCCCCATACCGAAAAGAGGTGGAATCACCGCCCAAAGTGACCCTACACATGCTAGAGTACATGGGAATTGAACCCCGCCAGATCCCTATATTGGCAGTATAGGTTCTAAGACTAGGAGAAATAAGGCGACCCATACCCGGCATGCCAGACATTCTGATCTTATGAGAGTTACGTTAACCTCCGCCCATCCCGAAGGAAGGCATCAACACTCATAGCTAGCCTATCGGTTCTCCGTATTAAAGATTCCAACATTCAAACTCATTAATCATGGAAGCTGTCGGTTCTAGCATGAGACATCATACTTCATTAGATGATTGTCTCCTCTAATCATTATTATTAAGGATGAATTAACTTCCTAAGCATACATTAGGAGTGTTAATTAGAGATTGTTAGTTAATTAATTTTACACTTATAGGTGAGTACGTTTTGGTAACATTTACTTAGGCTCATTTGAGATTGATCCCATCTTTTACAGTAGCTCTAATCATGTTGTTCACACATTCACTAACTTTAGCAAATTTGATTTTCATAAAAATTTTTTCTACTCCCCCTTATTACGGTAATGTATTCATCGTATGCCCCAATGCACATGCCAATTTATGTGTTCACACTCTTAGTTAACATCCTAGGGTTTAATCATTTCATGGAATAGATATATTAGTTCAAATTACCTTTAAAATGTTACTAGACTTATGGGTATATATACATGCAAGCCTTGAGGAATCATTCATAGTTCGTTTAAGAGATTAATATCTATCTAAGATTATGTGGTACAAGAATTTTTGCGTGTTGTATGTAATCCAAGATCTCGGTTTCGATCTATGTAGGCAACATTATTTTTGAACATTTATTCACGTATGACTTATGTATCAATACAAAATTTGGGTAAGGTAACCCGGTTTCGAATCCCTTGGTTATCACTTACATCTTTTTTTATTTATTCTATTTTGATCGATAAGGCTTGGGGACACGAGATCGATCCTCAACGCCTTCATTTCATCTTTCCTTATTTTTCATTCTTTCTTATTTGCTTGTATTGGGACCGAGGAATTATGGGATCAATCCCCCACAACCTTATTTCTTTTATTTTCTTTTTCTGGATTTTCCGAGTTTGACTGATAATATGGAACACTCCCCATACATTACTTTATTTCTTTAATTCCTTAATAGGCTGAGAGGTCATAGGTTTGATTCCCACACGCCTTAACTTCTTTTTGTCAAATTCTTTAAGTCTGACACAAGACCGGTTATAGGTTCCAATCCCATCCTCTCATTTATTTTTTACTGTTCATTTTCCAGCCAACCGGTAACGGTTCGAATCCCCCTTACCACATTCTTTTACTTACATTATCTTTGATCGTTTAACAAGGTGAGGTCACGGGTCCGATCCGCAGTGACTTCACTTATTTGTCTGCAATTTTTTATAAAATGTTAATGACTAACTTGATCGAAAACTAACATCAAAGGTTCTGTATTTGATCAAATTTTTTGCTGCCTATTTTTATTCTCCCTCTTTCATGTTTAAATGTATTATACTTTTGGAGTTATTTTTAGTGAGTTTTTTTAGGCGTATTTTCAAGATCACATTCTATAAAGAGTTTTCACTCAAATAAGCATTTTTACATCAAACTCATCAACAAGATGCTGGAAATTTTGTACGTTTTTTCAGCTCATTTTCATCAGCGTTTACATGTTAGTTTTTAAGGTAATTCATGGATCATTTAGTACATCTTTAGGTGCATTTTCATGGATTCATTTAGCTAATAATTTCCATTAAAATCAGCCCCATTATACTTCATATGAACATCAGGATTTATACAAGTTTGTGCATGTAAGAATACAAGCATAACATGTCATTTTCGAACTTCAAACCAAGAGTATATGTCACGGCTACACATTGCACACACATAAACACATAATTTCCGACAGCATAATTAACATTCACATTACTCCAAACATACGTACATGAACATAATCAACGCGAAAATACATTACATCTCTGATTTCTACCAGCAAACATACAAAACCTACAAATTGATGGGAGCTAGTGACAGGGAACATGTAAAGGGGAACAACCCTAGTTTTCTGAGTAGATTCATATGAGTCCTAAGGGTCTATTGGGAAAGGTACCAAGAGTAAGAAAACTCATACCTTTTTATACAGTTCAAACCTTAAAAAGATGCCCAAAACCTTTTCAAAAATCACGTCTAAATTCCCTCAGCTTCAACACCAATTCGACGGAATAATCCCCCCTCTTGCTATCGTTTTTGATTATTTATTTGTTTGTTATTTTTGTTTTGAGTTCTTCAAGTGTGGAGAACTTTGGTTATAATTCAGTTTGTGTAAATGGTTTCGGATGAATGTGATAAAAAGAATTGTTTGATAGTGAGTGCTGAGGAGATAGACGTGAGGAGTGAGAGTTTTCATAAGATTAGGAGTTTTAGTTTTGGAATTAGTCAAACTAGGACTCTTTCAAATCTTTAATAATAAAAAAATCTGATTTTCACTTTTATTAAATTTGATAATAAATATTAATTTACTAAGTTAATTTACCAATTTAAATAAAAACAATTTAAATCATTGCTTCCACCTAGGTTCGAACCAGGGTGGAACAAGACTTCACTAGAAGGACAATTTTTGGCCCTCTCTCCCGAAAATTCCCCTCCACCTCATTAACTAATTAATTAATTACATATTTAGAGTAATAGGAATAATATCCTTAGCCTATAAAAAGACCATTTTACCCCTAGAGCCTCCATACATAAGATTTCCCCTTTTAAGTCTAGTAAAGATTCATCCGGGCAAATCTTCAATGGATGGACCCAACCTTTCCTAGCTCAAATAACTCCCCAAGTTAGTTTGCTTGGCTGTCGCAAGGGTTCAGAGGTCTGGTTCTACGCACATCAATTCGCGTGGACCTGGTGTAATCGTAGGCATTCTAGACACATTAAGCATTACTTAGCATATCCATTCTTAGGGTTGTTACAATTTCCCCTACCAACATAGAAGCCTTACCCTTTTTGGTGTATAAGAGGGATAGCTGACACATAAATAGACTAACCCTACTTCTCATATTAGCTACATATCTAGAGAATAATGGGTCAACTAAGTCAACTTGAGGTTGTAATCATTCACAATCATGGGTTAATGGTTAAGATTCATAAATCGTCTTACCTTTACTTCCCTTAATTCGCGTGGAAAGCAGTGCCCCTAGAAGGCACATTCAGAAAACATCAAAATAAAAAGTGATGATCCTTCATCCTGGCTCTTCTTCAATTTATCCTACAAAATCATAACAACACCCTTCAGTATATATGGAGCGAACTCTATATTCTAAGCATCAACAATACACATCACTTCTAACTTTATAAAGTTCACTGAATCCTCGTTGACATTTGATCTTATGAACTCTGGAGAATTCATTTTCAAGAACTCACGGATCCTTGATGTATTAGCTACAACCTAATGCACCACTCTTTGTTGACCGACTTGATTGTCTACAACATAGGTCAACATAATTATAGCTTCTAAGAGCTCACTTCTCCTTGAGCAGGTTACACTTCTAGTGCATTGGGTACCTCTTGATCTTAAGGATCAACATTTCTCCTTGTAAGATGTCCTCGAACAACTATTTTTGGAGGCATGGTATGAAAAGATATGAAATCATCAATTAGAAGAAACTTATATAGTGTTGAATTCTATAAAACAAAAAATTGTAAGAAGAAGTTAAATGTTTCAGAAATGTTGTAGCCTCCTAGTTATAGATAAACACCTTCAAACCTTTAAAAAATACTCTAATAACACGCGTCTGAACCAGGACTCTTGACACTTGTTTCCTCTCTACAAGTTTGGACACTCGATCCTACACCTACACATGATCGACAGTCTAGAATAATCGTTGGTCCCCAAGCAAACCCTTGGCCTTGAATCAATATTCAGTGGAAGAATTACTCAGAAACATAGTAACTAAAATTTATTTATGAACTTATAAGATCTCATTAATAAAGTAGTTTAACACAAAATGTCTGAATACTCATATAAATATAACTATTCAACTTGAAATCATTAAAGCTTCAACAGGGGAAATGTAAAAAAGATTCGCTAACTACTACTGTCTGTGAAGACTCTAAATATTATGATACATGTATATAAAAGAGTCCCTACAACTAACAAGAAAAAAACCATAATCTGAAACCCTTTAGAAAGGTGGGAGTCTAACAAAAGGTATTTGTCTTGCAATAGGATTAACGAAATCCTTGTTGATGAACCTAACTAGTTTATCTGCATCATGAAAATATGCAGGTCAAATGACATGAGCACATTGAATTGTAGATATCTTGTCACGCCCTGAGTCTACCCCCTGGATGCGGACATGAGACCTAGGATCATGAGTGACCCCAAGAAAACACTGTTTGCATATTAATAAGTATACTAAAGATAGGCAAGCAATAAAACTCTACGGAATCTAAATCATTATATATATTGAATATAATAACGTATACCCATTTACTTATCTAAATATATTAAAACTAACAGTTCGAACACAAAAGAGAAATCAAAATCTAAGACTAAAACTAAAACTCGCTATGTCTAAAATAGGCCTATAAGTTCTAGAAATATTGGGACATGTCCCAACTATATATAGAAAAGATGCAAAAACTAAAGACTAAAATGGAGAAATAACCTTTGAACTTTCCTCGAAGGATGAGGACTCCCACCATTGATGTTAATTATCTAAGGATCGAGAACTGATTTATGCGTGATCTCACAACTAAGGACCTGATCTACATCTAGAAGATGTAGCGTAGAGTATGTGTTAGTACTAAAAACATACTAATCATAAGGGATAGAATAAAGCTAAAATAACATATAATTGAACAATGAAATAAAGAAATGAAATAATTTGAACATAAGAAGGACTAAAAGTACTGTAGATTAATAAATTGAATGCAATGACAAAGTTAATAAAAGAGTGAAACTGAGATTTGAAATAAAACGGATAAAAATTGTCAATCAATGGAGTCTGACAAATATATAAGAGCTATTAATAACCGACAATAAAACCTTATGAGCTAAATGCTGAGTCCGATGTATACTCCCCATTAGGAGGATCCAATGCAATGGAGGCCATTGCTAGTGTGATCACTAAAATGATGCCCACATAGGGCCATACAACCTTTGTGGCACGTATTTATATGACTATTTAGTTATGCTGAACCCTAGTCCAACACCGTATTATTCTACTCCCAATAGATTAAGTTATTCACAAGTTATGACATAACTGCTATATTATACTACATATCTCAAAAACTTACATGCAACTAAGAATGCACATTAATAACTATAATGACACATTCAAAAACTCAGGCATGTATACCTCAAATAACTGAAATATCTTGCCTAGCATATGAATTTCTAGAACTAAAGAAATACATAAGTAGGATTTAGAAATTCATACAAGAAAGTAAGAAATAACATGATAATATGATTGGGAACATATAAATAGTGAATAACAATTTATTATAGTTGTAGAAACCTTAGTTCTAGTAATGATTATGGAATCAAAAATATGACTGAAATCAAGGGACTTAATGGGTGAAAGAAACCTTCTAGTGAAGATTCTTATAAAGGAGGACAAATCCACTGAGAAATCTGTGATTTTGAGGATTGGAATTGATTAACCTTGTTTGCGTCTTGAACTGTTTTGTCACCCGTCTCCTTGTACACTCTAAGTTTCTATGTTTTCATGAATGATCTGACTTAGGAAAGTTTTAATTATGTTTCTAAGATCATCTTAACAAGACCACATATTTTAGGGGTTAAACTACATAGTTTAGGTGTCCATCGAATAGAGGAAAAGACCAAAATCACACTACTTAAAATTCTGACAAGGCTGACCACGACCACTTTCAATGATCGTGTAAAGGAAAATAGACCATGTGACCACTTGTGGTGCTTGTCCAGTTGTTGTTGATCAAGGGGATCTTCTCCACAAGCCCTTAACATGCCATGTGTTGAGGTCTACGGATTGTGAAGGTCCCCATGATCGTCACTTGGCTACGGTTTGGAGGCTCACATATAGGGTCCTAATGGGTGATCTTCATGGAAACTCCCATGACCCGTCATTACCACCATAAACCATGAAAATCCATGTGATCCTTACTTGGGCGAAGGGGTGTGAGGGTTGGATTTAGTGTCCTACTGGTTAGGGAACTACAAACGCCACCATGGTTCATCGTCAAAACCATGATCCGTGAAGGGTCCCGTGGTCTCACGTTTGGACCTATCAAGGCTTCTTCACCTATAACAAACCAACAAACTGGATAACTATATTTATTCCCATAGAACGCCACATAAGCACTAATCTAAATGATGGAATGCTAACTATTATCGTAGGCAAATTGTATAAGACGGAGGTGATCATCCCAAGCTCTCAACATTTCCTCTAAGGTCTTAATGGTACGCTTTGCTTGATCACTCGTCTATGAATGGAATTCTTTTCTAAGATTATCTTGAGTAGCCAGACATTTCTGGAACAACTACCACAAATGACAAGAAAACTGAGGACCTTCATCTTGGATGATAGACCAAGAAACCCCATGCAACTTCATTATCTCATTCATGTAATGCTCATCCTAGTCCTCCGCCGAGTATATAGTCTTAACCGAAAAAAAGTGCATAGACTTAATAACTCTATCAACAATCACCCAAATAAGGCCATGTTATTTTTCAGTACGAGGTAAACCTATTATAAAGTCCATGTTTATCACTTCCAACTTCCAAGTAGCAACGTCGATCTCTTGAGTCATACCTCCTGGTTTGTAATGTTCTACCTTGATATCCTAACAATTGGCGCAGTTAGCCACAAAATAATGTATATCCCATTTTATACCATTCCACCAAAAGCCTTCTTGCAGATCATAGTGCATTTTTGTGGCGCCTGGATGAATAGAATATCTGGAGTTATGGGATTCTCCAAGAACCTTTTGTCTAAAATCACCTAACTTAGCAACACATAACCGACCTTTATAACTAAGTAGACCATATCCCCCTTAGGTGAAAACCCCAAACCTCTTCTGATGGACTGCAGCATTGACTTAAAGAAATATAGGATTATTCTATTGCTTTTCTGTAACCTACACAACCGATTAAGATTCTGACCCGTTACACCACCATGTGATATGCTCACATAAGACAAACTTCTAAGATAGAAAATATTTGAACATGCTTTTATTGTTTCTTTCTTTCTTCAACATGTGTTACACTACCCATCGATAGTTTGCTAAAAGCATTTGATATTATAATTGCCTTACAAGGCATCTCCTCTGGAAAAAAATCAACTTTTTCTAGGTTAACACATACTGAAGGATCTATGGTCTTTGAATACATCTACATGAACTAATACAACTAATTTCGCCAAATCATAAGATCAAACATCACTACTGCTAGCACGAGGTCTTGAGTTGAATAGTTCTACTCATTCACATTAGGTTGTCTAGAAGCATATTTTATAACCATACCTCATTGCATTAACATAAAACCAAGTCAAAATATATATGCATCACAATAGGTAACTTAACCGTCTAAACCCTCTGGTAGAGTCAAAACAGGAGTTGTAGTCAACCTAGTTTTCAAATTTGCGAAACATTTCTAGTAATCATATGACCAGTGAAACTCAAGCTTTTTCTAAGTCGACTTAGTTAAAAGAAAGGCAATGGATGAAAATCCTACCATGAATTTTCTGTAGTAACCCGATAAACCAAAGAAAATTTTTATATCCGTCAGAGAGGGACACTGTTTCACTACTTCTATTTTCTAAGAATCCCACCCGGATCACTTGAGTAGAGATAATATGCCGATATAAATCAACTGATTGCAACAAAAATTTGCACTTGCTGAACTTAGAAAATAGTTGGGGGTCTTAAAGAGTTTGCAGGACAACCGTCAAATGATGTTGTTCATCTTGTATTCCTAAGATACTTAGAGAAAGAGTTTGAAAAACTTGGTAAGACACAACAAAGTGTAAGAACATTTTCACAACTAGAATATTAAAACTAGAAGAGAAATTAGAATCAGAAATATTTTTAAAATATATGAAATATATTTGTTGAAGAAAAATTATTGTCAATTTGTGTTTAATGAGTCGTAGTGATTCTAACAAACTTTGAAGAAACAAAAAGTTACTAAAGTTTTAATAAATCAATTAAGAACAAAAATTAATTCAGAAATATAAACTCAGTAACACATACGATAATCTACTCTATTGAATTAAGCACAACATCCCCTTCAGAAAATTATTCCTCCCTAGTATCTGAGGTTTCATATAGAATATGTCCTACCGTGATAGAATGATCAAAATCACCAGTGTACGACATCTAAAATGCTGGTGTTAATGAGTCACTTAACGACACTAATATACACTTAGAATAATAGATTTTGTAGTAGTAGAAAAAGTCTAGAAATTATATATTGAAAATAAGAGGATATCCCTCAATTTACAGAAAATAAAGGGTAGTTCCAAAAGGTTCTTATTATGTCTTACAATAAAGGTAAACATTTGGAAAAATCACAATCTATCGGAAATGGTATCACCTTTCATAAAAGTCACAACTTTTTATAAAAGTCGCAACTCTTAATTTTCCATTCACACATTTTAACATCCAACAATCCCCCACATGAATGGGGAATGACTCCAAGACAAAGAAACGGACTTATGCATCTGAATAAGTAGGTTTCCCGTTGGATTTTTCTTATATCGCATATACTCATTCAATTGGTAGATGCAATATCTTTGAACCGTCAAGCTGTGGTGTATACCTATAAAACCATATGTCACACAATTATCTCTTTACCTTTTATGATTCTTACAGTTGTGATCCTTCCATGCATAAACACCTCCAGGTTTCATGAGTGTATAAGATCGCCTTGGCAATAATTCCTCTTTGAAGCGTTAAACTTCCACAGTCACATAGAGATTTCTATTGGGTACGCGAAGATACACTATTTAGTCAAAACTACCAAACTTAGCAAATCATTAAAAACACTAAGCTTTATTAACTCATTAACAATACTTAATGTTGCATCCTCTTCTTGAACATTGTATTCATCATGAGAATTGATTGAGTTTGTTGACAATGTAAGACCGTCTTGCACAAGTTTGTTTTTCTCCGTGAATCAAGCTATTGGATTCTCCAGTCTACATGATAGATTTACTGCCATGATTAATTGTCAGGCGTAAACCCATTCCCTTAGATGATCTATAAAATTTCTCTCTAGATAGGCCTTTTGGTAAGTGAATCCGACACATTATCATTTGAATTTACATAGTCAATTATAATAATTTCAGTAGAGTGTATTTTCTAGATGTATCATGTCGATGTACTATATGACAAGACTTTCTGTTATACATCATGCTCCATGATCTACCTATGGAAACTTAATTAGCAAAGTTTGTGCATACTAATGCCAATGGTTTGTGCCGAAAATGAATATCTATCAAAAAATTTTGTAGACTTTCAACTTATTCACCGACCTTATCTAGAGAAGCTAGCTCAAAGATCATTCTAGAGCTAGCGACACATGCCTCTTTTGTAATATGTATAAGAGACTTCTCCTCTACCAAGAGTAAATACAAATCCACTAATGGATTTTACTTCATTTTTCAGTGAAATAATTTGCATCACTAGATCTTTTAAATACAGCTAAATATTTTTATAATGCACAACATAGTTTTACATATATCTTAAATACTTCAAAATACTCTTCACTGTAATCTTTTATGGTCTATTAGCATTACTCGTGAGCTAACTAAGTTCATTAATAGCAAATAATATATCTAATCGCGCACAGGTCATGATATACATCATACTTCCTAATACTCTAGCACAATCAAATTGTGAGTCACTTTTGTTTTCATTCTTTTGAAATGCAAAGCTCACATTTATTGGAGACTTAACCATATTGAAATTCAAATATTTGAAATAGTCAAGTATCTTTTTAATGTAATAAGACCATGAAAACTCTAAACATTATTGTGTTCTAAGAATTCTTATACCTAAGATCGCATCAGCAACTCCAAGATTTTTCATTCCGAACATGCTTTCTAGCATACATTTAGTAACATTTATGTAATTGACGTCTCTATTGATGATCAACATGTTACCGTTATGCAAACAAATAATGACCTTGTAATTTTAATGTGAAGACATTTATCACTTCCATCATTCTAAAATCCATGTGCCAACATGGTTTGGTCAAATTTCTTATGTCATTGTTTGGGTAATTGTTTTAGTCCATAAAGTGACTTAACAAATTCACACACTTTCTTTTATTTACCAGGAACCACAAAATCCTCGGGTTGTTCTATGTAATTTTTTTCCGCCAATTCTAAGTTTAAGAGAGTTGTTTTCACATTCATTTGAAGTCTATGTAACATAATTAACATCCAAAGGAATGTAATTCTAGTTACTGCGAGTATGTGTCAAAAAGATCAAGAACTTATTTTTTTTGTCTTGCTTTATATTTGTCAACAATTTAATCGACTTTCATTTTCCTTTTGAGGATTCACTTTGAACCCAAAATATTATTTGTTGGAGGAAGATCAACCAACTTCCAATAGGATTGCTCAATATCAAACAAATCTCACTATTGATACCATCTGTCCAAAAGGATGATTCTACATAAGAAACTATTATATTACAAAATGATATTCGAAATGAGACTATGTCTGTTGACATTTACTATGCCTCTAAATCTATTTTATAAGTACATTCTCCATTTATTCTTTCCAAGGTCATTTAGAACTTTTACTAGACTACTCAAGTCTAATTTATAGTCCACAGTCTTAGGTCCTATTTCAATTATTTTAAGAGTAGGAACTTGGACTTTTGCTAGAAACACCCACACTTCGAAATATTTCATGTTGGATTTTCTTCATTTTTCTCATATGGAATATATTGTGACATGATAAAAACAAAATTGCTTTCTTTATGAAAAGACAAAAAAATTTATTCCCTTCGGCAGTAAGGATAATTTCTCCACACAAGCTTTGTGGTAAACTCGAACTTATAAATAATGTATCCATCACTTCTTCAATGCTTGGTTTTTCATTAGATTGAGGTGAATATGGTAGGTGTTTGATGGATTATTCCACTTTCAAAACATATTTCTTTCTAAGGAGATTTATACTCACCATTCTTATCACTTCTCATCTTTTTTTTCAACTGATTTTTGACGTCGATATTATATTGTCTAGACAGTTCTATTGTTTCATCCTTACTCATTCAGCAAATAGACATAACCAATTTTAATTCAATTTTTCATGAATGTTATAAGATACTTATTTCAACCACCAGATGTTGTTGACTTCATATCACAAATATCAATGTAAATCAACTCTAAGGGATTAGAATTCCTTTCAACAGATTTATAAGAATGCTCAACATACTTAGATTCCACGCAAACATGAAATTATTATTTATTGCACTCAATGTTAGACTATTGATCAGCTTTCCTTACAAGTTTTTTTAATTGACATTCCCCAAGTGTTCATGTTCCAAACTTTGACTCAAACAAGTAAGAACAAATAAATATATTGAGTTCGAAAAACTCTTCGCGAGGTAGATTTTATTTACTAATATTTTGTTATTACTTCTTACAAATTTTTGTGATACAGACATTATTTAGAGTGACATTTTGGGTGCTTAGAAGATCTTTGAAGAGGAAGAATATAGACTCCTACTATATCGCTAACAATGTGTGGAGGTATGTCAATCACTTTATATTTCCACTGCATCATTGCTCCGTAATGTCTTATATTTATCCCAAAAGTATGTAGATCACTCTATATTTTTGTTGCGTTATTGCTCTACAATATCTTACATTTGGCATCAGAGCTGCTGAATTTCCTCTGCTTTGTTAATTGTCAAAATTCTCTAAAATCGCTCAAATTTTTTTATAAAAATTCATTTCTTATTTTGAAATTTTGAATAAATTTTCTAATAACAAAAAACAAATAGATTGTTGTTTTGTAGCATCATATTCAACAATAAATCTTGTATATGATTTTGAGTTAATATTTAGTAATTCATATAATATTATTTTATTGGGATTTATCCATAGAAATCTTAATGAAATGATATATATATTTTATTTTGGATCACTTAAAGAAATAAATGTCTAAGTGATCTAGAATTTATTTGATTAAAGCTTAGCCACATCATCTCTAATTGAATAAACTATTAAAATTTAATGATCACATACAGAAATTTTAGACATTAGAATTGTAATTAATTATGCATGATATATTAACTTAATTTCTTTATTATAAAGTTATATAATTAATTAAGATGAAATATTAAATAGTTTTCATAATTACCTACAGAAATTATGAATGGGAGTTTAATAGTTTTGTCATAAAGATAGAATATCATGCTATTAAATGATAATTTTATCATATATATGGATATAATTAAATTAAAAAAATTTAGCCCAGATGCAATTTTTATGTAAGTAGATTCAACTTTATATTACTTGCCTCAAATTCAGGTTTAGTATGTATGTATATTTTTTGCGGTTATGCAATATGCAAATTTCTCTGATATTTGTCATGTTCCCGAACTGAATGCTAAGAACTATAATATTTGGAAGGAGAGCATTCTGTTTCGCTTAGGGTGTACGGATATTGATTATGCTATCCCGAAAGACGAGCCACCAATTAATGAAATCAACACTCAAGATGAGATTTTTCTTCATGAACAATGGGAAACCTTTCAACCGTTTGACTGTTATGTTCATTAAGACCAAAATCTCTGTTGGTATTCGTGGTTCTGTCAAACAACATGACATTGTTAAGGCATTACTAAAGGCTTTTGATGAACATTTTGAGACTTCAGACAAGACACTTGTCATCACCTTAATTATGAAATTCTCATCAATGAAGCTCACTAGTGTGAGAAATGCGCGTGACCACATTATGAAAATGCGAGACTTAGCAGCTCAACTAAAGATTCTTGAAGTCAAAATATCTGAAACTTTCCTTGTGCACTATATCCTTAATAATCTACCAACATAGTATGGTCTCTTTAAGATCTCTTATGACACACATAAAGATAAATGGTCTATTAATGAACTCATGGCCATGTGTGTTCAAGAGGAACGTCGACTACTGATGGAAACATGTTAAAGTGCCTTCATGGGTACTCAAGGAAAGAAGACCAATCAAGACAACAAGAGGTCTAAAGTAAAGGCACCACTTGAAACTTACATAAAAAAGGAATCCAAGTGTCGCTTCTATAAAAAGAAGGGTCACATAAGACCGGATTGTGTCAAGTTTCAACAATGACTTGTTAAGAAAGGTACTTATATTTCTCTTGTTTGTTATGAAGCTAATATAATTAATGTTAATGATAACATGTGGTGGATTGGTTCTTCTACTACAATCCATATTACGAATTCCTTGCAGGATTTAAGAAACTTGCGGAAGCCACAGGGAACTGAGCGAAGCATCTATTCTTGAAACAAGATCCAGTCGCATGTGGAAGCTATTGGGACATCAAAATTTATTTCATAGTAGTTGTTGTATTTTAGAGTTGGAAAATTTTTTTATGTTCCTAATTTTTCTAGGAATTTAATTTCAGTATCAACACTTGTACCTTTGGGATATTTTTTCTTTCTAGAAGGTGATTCAAAAATATTTTATAAATTTAAACTTATTGGATATGGTACATTGTCTAATGGTCTTTTATCTCTTAATTTATAAAACGATTCCACTCATACTGTTATGTATGTACAAAGTGGCACTAAAAGATGTGTCATAAATGATGATTCCTCTATATTTTGACATCATAGATTGGGACACATCTCCATCGATTTAATTACGATGTTAGTAAATAATGGAGTACTTAGTACTTTAAATTTTACTGATTTTGATACTTGTACGGACTACATTAAAGGAAAGAAGACCATCAAGTCAAAAAAAGGTTCCAAGAGGAGTTCAACATTATTAGAAATCATACATTAAGATACATGTTGTCCAGAGATGGATGCATATGCTCAAAAATACTTTATCACTTTTATAGATGACTACTCACGATATATGTATCTCTACAAGCTTCAAAATAAGAGCGAAGCATTAGAGTCATTTAATGTTTTCAAGGCCGAAGTAGAGAAACAATTTGAAAAACAAATTAAGATTTTGAGAACTGATAGAGATAGTGAATATTATGGTAGATATACAGAAGATGGACAAACACAAGGACCATTTGCGAAGTTTGTTCAATAAATGGGATTGTTTCCCAATATACTATGCCTAGTTCTTTGGATTATAATGGTGTAGCAGAAAGAAGAAGCCGAACATTATTAGACATGGTGGTTAGTATGTTAAGTAGCTCTAAGCAACCTAAGTCCTTGTGGATTGAATTATTAAGACAGCAGTGTATATATTAAACAGAGTTCCAACCAAGGTTGTTCCAAAAGATGCCTTTTGAGTTGTTCAAAGGTTGGAAACCTTGTTTGACACATATACGTGATGAGGGATGATGCACGTCTGAAGTTTAAATATTTACAACCCACCAGAAAAGAATTGATCTAGGACATTAGTGGATAATTTCTGGATATGTCGAGAGTCTAGGGATACATATTCTACTGTCCATTCTAATAGTACTAGGAATTGTGGAATCAAGATATGCAAAATTTCTGGAAAATTACTTAATTAGTAGGAGTATCAAATTCAGAATACAATTTCTATAAGAGATCAACCCTTCCACTTCAAATCAAAAAAATAATGTCGTGCATAATACCCCTTAAAGTTCAATTAGTGTTGAGCAACCAATCAATGAGAAGATCACAAGCTGCGGAAAACATATGCATTATAGATCAAGTTCTGTTGAAGTAGTAATCCTTAAATTATTGATAGAACCAGTTATTAAACCAAATAATCACAGGAAAATGTTGGTGCAACATTGAGAAGATAACTAGAGAAAGAAACTCAGCCAATTTCTAGTGACTTGTTTGTATGATTGAAAGAGAATTGACATTGGAAGTGGAAATGATGCATGTGTCTTTTAATAGCCATAAATTCTAAAGATTCAGACTTGTGGTTTATAAAATGTCATGAAAGACGAGATGGAATTCTATGAAAAGTTAAACCATGTAGGATCTTGTCATTTTCCCTAAATGGTGATAAAACCATTGGATGTAAATGGGTTTTCAAGACTAAAAAGGACTAATCAGGAAACATAGAAAGATATAAAGAAAGACTCGTTGTTAAAGGATTCACTCAAAAGGAAGGAATTGATTGTACAGAGACTTTTTCTCAATGGTGATCTAGAGGAAGGGGTTTATATGAAACACCATGAAGGATTCTCCTCTAGTAATGATGAGCACTTGGTATGCAAGTTAAAGAAATACATGTATCGACTTAAACAAGCTTCCCGTCAATGGTATTCAAAATTTCATAATATTATCTCTTCATAAGACTTTGTTGAGAACATTATGGATCAATGTGTATACCATAAGATTAGTGGGAGTAAAATTTGATTTTAGTTCTATATATGTGGATGATATCTTAGTTGCATCCAATGATAAGGGAATGATTCATGAGGTGAAACAATTTATATCTGAAAGTTTTGATATGAAAGACACGGGTGATGCATCTTATGTTATTGGTATTAAGATTCATTGAGATAGACATCAAGATACCTTAGGTTTATCTCAAGAATCGTATATTAATAAAATTTTAGAGAGGTTTCGAATTAATATGTTCACCAAGTGTATATCCTATCATGAAGGGTGACAAGTTCAACTTGAATTAGTGCCTGAATAAAGATCTTGAGAGGGAACAAATGAAGGACATTCCTTACGCTTCTACTGTCGAAAGCGTGATGTATGCTCAAGTTTGTACAAAACCTAACATATCATTTTTTTGGAATGTTAGGAAGATATCATAGTAATCAAGGTCTTAACCATTGGAGAGATGCAAAGAAAGTCTTAAGATATATTCAAGGAACTAAAGACTACATGCTTATGTAAAAACGATCAGATTACTTGGAAATCACTGGCAACTCTGATTTAGACTCTACTGGCTGTGTTGATTCACGGAAATCAACTTCAGGATACATATTTATGTTAGCCGGCGAAGATATATCATGGAAAAGTTCCAAACAGACTCTATTTACTACTTCCACTATGGAAGCTGAGTTTGTTTCTTATTTCGAGGCTACCTCACATGGTGTTTGGTTAAAGAGTTTTATTTCTGGACTTAGAATTTTCGAATCTATATGTAAGAGATAAAGGTTATATTTTAACAATTCAATTGTTGTATTTATGCCTAAGAATAATAAAAGTGGTAGTCGAAGCAAGCATATCGACATCAAATATTTATGCCATAAAGAGAATGTGTTGAAGACAAGAAAGTGGTCTTTGAGTACCCAACATATGATTAACATCTTCTTCCTCATTCCTAGAGTTCATTCCTAGAGTAAATAAGGATATCATCAATAAAAATGAATAAGTCCAAATATTTATTGAACACTTTGTTCATCAAATTCATGAAACGTGGATGATGTTTATGGTGATCAGCGATAGTAACCTACGTCATGAGTGTCTATGATTGTCGATAATATAGTAACCCAACCAAGAATTAGGTTCGTGTTCCAAAGGAGCGGTTTTGAGAATATTTATTCAATTAGAATAAACTTCTAATTAGTCATAGCTGAATAGATTTGTGAATAAAAATACATTAAATTATGGGTGTGACACAAATGTGTCGAATTTAAAATGGGTGGGAGGGAGAGGGTTTGATGGCAATACAAGTTTAGATAGGTATATGGATACATTCTTTCGATAAGAATTTTGCAAGATAATATTTACTAGGCTAAGCTTTAGATGGAGATAAGTTTTGTCTCGAGAAAATAAACCCGTTAAAAATAGGTTCATCTCGAACACCCATTTTCCGCATGAAGGCTATATTACGCGTAACACCACTCACTCTATCAAGCTGGATGTTAAGATATAGGAATAGGGCTCACTCTCTCCAGCTGAACCTCGTCGACCACTCCTTAGTCCATCACTCTAGATGTATTGGTTTCCCAACCTCCCTCTCAAGAAAATCGAAAAAAACATGGGTGATTTTGTATTTGCAACTACACACTTAATAAATTAAACCACAACCTCTAGGTCAAATCACCATTAAAATACATCTAACCTATCAGCAAGATAGACCGAACAACCATATAAACACATATTTGCTAAATCACACCCCAAGAATGGGTATAGTAATTAAACCTTGATTTGAGCAAAGGAAGAAGAATGGAGAAGACCCACTTTCAACTTGGGGAAGATGAACTCTTTCTTTCTTCAGGTCTTCAAAAAAACCCTCTCCAAACATAAGAGAAAAAATACCAAAAAATATGTACTAAGGTAAAAACTACAATAATTTTCTAATCTTCCAAAAATAATAACAAAGGCTAGTATTAATATTTTTCAGATTTAGAGATGTGGAGGATCATTCGGCGAGGTTAGTCGATGTCACCGAATGACTCAACGACACGCCCTTTTTTTGTTATATAGATGTTTTGTGCTTGCCTTCAGTTTCTTCATATTCTGGACCATAAGGCTATTTAGCACTGTTTCACGGAACTATTTGGTGACACACCTACTACTCATTTTATCACCTTTTTTATCCTCTTCCTTTAGGGCTTCGTGTACTAGAACAAAGGACATAGTATGTTCCTTCGGTGTCTCACAAAGTGTTATTGGTGATGCTAAAGCTTCAGTTTCTTTGTTCTTTTCAATCTTTTTGTTCCCTTATATGCGTAAGTGTCCATGCTTGAACTCAAACTTCAAATACCTGAAACTTAAGAGTTTTCATCATATATTGAGACAAAAGAAGCATTTGAGAACACCGTTTCTATCCAGACAAAGCCCTAAATGAGTTCAATACTCATGAACACCCCCAAATTAAACTTTTGCTTTTCCTTTAGTAAAATTTAAGTTCAGCAATTCAAATAGGATGTCTAAAAATAGTGTTACAGATGACTCAATCATGAACAAAAACAACAAGACTCACACTACTTACGAAAGAATCAATTTTTTACTCAACGATTCAAGTTGTGACACACATTACCAAAGATTATCATGCTCAAAATACTTACTACTAATGAAATTTAAAGCTCAACAAAAATATCTAAATGCTCTCACACATATAATGATTCCATATTCACACATAGGGGTTAATAAATTTAAGATCAGGAATCATATGCAACGCTCGCACTAAAAAAGAGGAACACAATGCATGTTTTCACCTATAGGTTTGCCCTTATTATCACGTCATTAATCGCTTTAGCTTTCTCAAGATCAATCAGGTCTTTTCCAGTATTGTAATATGGATGATGACAAAGGTATGGTAAATTACGCTCAGTGACTAAAGATTCTGACGAATTGTGGAGCTCACAACAATTCCTTCTCTTCACCTTCTTCTATCAATTTTTTTCTAGTGATTCTAAATCATGTTATGATTCACGTCCATGGATTGCTTAGAAAGACACATTCCTTTTGTTCTTTTATGCAACAAATTTCTTTTTAATTCTTTACTTTTCTTTTTCATTTTATTTTTCTCTTCTTTTTGTATGGAGGGCTTCCATTTCATTGAATTATAATTGTTTAAGGGAGACTTCTCTTGCACTTCTTGACTTCTTATTTTTCTTTTCACCCCCCCCCCCCCCCCAACTTAATCTTTTGGATTGTGTTGGGTATTCACTAAATCATAAGTCTGGAGGTTTATAGGTGGTGGTTGAACAATGTTCTAATGTTTTACAAGTTTTTTTCCATAAAAGGATAAGGCACAAGGGGTATTCAAAAGAGGTTCAAACAATCTCTACGAAGGTCACAAAAGAAGTATATGTTAAATAGGGTCACACTCTATAAAATTGTCTAAGATTATATCAAGCGAAAGCATCACATATTATAATAGACTAACAGGGCATATTCTAGGTTTCTTCATGCATCGTTCACAATAAGCTCATCACACAAGGCATCTATACTAAAGCTAAACATGACTACACACTTTCTCTACTGTGCAATGATCATCACCAAAGAAATCAATTTGATACATGGGTAATCACAATGAGATGCCAAGAGTTCATATATATTCTACGCAACTTCCTTTGATCTCGATGAAATTATACATGATTGTTCAATTGAGAGCACTATTCAAGTCTTCAGTATTAATCAAAATCGAAACTTAAATTTGTACAAGAATAATAACTTTCAACATAAGAGGTGGCAAAAATTTTTGAAAACTGAAATTTTTTTGGAAGGGTTTAATTTGAAATCAATTAAAATTAAATAAAACTATAAGATAAAACAATTGAGTAAACAGTATAAAACACAATTAAAAAAAAGATGACCCAATTATGCACAAGAAGACAAGTATTAGCAAGCACACAGAAGTGGGCCTAACCCTACCAAACTCAAAAAGATGTGTCCTCAAATATATATAACAATAATCCAGAGGTCAAACTAACGAAAGGTAGAGATAAGACTAGAGAATAATCCTAGTAAACAGTTGTTTCAAGTTGCATTCCTTCAGCAGATGTAGCGTTAAGTTGAATGCGAGGTAGGCACATTAGGCAAACTGTTGAACGATTCCGCAAGCTCTTATATAGAATTTCTTGCAACTCAATATGCCTATGTTTAAACCACGTTCTATAATGATTCGCCAACCACCCTTTTGCATGTTGGCCTACAACTCGGCCAATTTTTTCCCATTCGATGACAACAATGTAGCTTTTGAGTCATTTGGCACATCATCAAACAAATTTTTACCTCGCCAAATTTAACAGAGCTTATCATCAAGATTAGATGTCTAAACAAAGGGAATCATTAGGGTCCCTGATCTAGCAAGAAAATAGCTGAAACATTCCTGAGCTCGCGAGTTTTACAAACTATAGGATAAGGAGTACCTTGAGTAAAATGACGGAATAGTATTGATGATTGCCGTCTTCACCGACTCGCCAACTTGGTATGTTGCTCACCATTCTGCACCTTTTTAGCACCTACTACACTTTAATCTGTAAAAATAACACACCATTATTTTACTGATACGGAATGGAAACGTAACAAGGGGTTTTGGATTACCTCCCAAACTTCATAGTTGGAGCAACCCACATCATGATTAGGTAATCACTGGTTTTCTTGTGCGTGAGCATAAGGTAATGCTTGCTTCACAAGCTTTTCTAGTTGTTGGACTGCTTGTGATGAGAATAAATTATGGGCTTCATACCTTCTGTGTCATCTTTAAGCTATTCCGGTGCTCCATCTTCTTAATCAACTTTAGTAGAATGGTTGAGAGAATTTTTTCAATGTGTTTCACCTGCGTGTCCCTATGACTCTTTGTTTCGCAAAGAGGGGCAGATCTATCCTTTTTCTTGCACTATGTTTTGATCTTCAACACTCTTTTGCCAATCCAGCCTCATGTGTACTTAGTGCGGCCAAGATAACATCCTTCTCAAGTTCACGCTCAGCTTCATCCATGTGGTCTAACAACTGAGCGGCCATCATGTAGGGCAGTTGTTCAATACCTCTTGGGATTAGTATATCATGTAGTTGTCACATTCGGGTTTTATGCCTTTGACGTACTCGGAGTCATCGTCGTCTTTGAGAACTAATACTACTCTCTTGGTTTACATCATTACATTCATAATTAAAATTTAGCAGAAAATTTAAAACTTTTCATCACTTCTACTTGGAGTTATACATAGAACTTCACATACACATAACCTATAATAGATAATATATCTATATATATACTATATTTATATATATATATATATATATATATATATAGCGAGTATACATTAGACCCTTCGTTATAAGAAGGTTAACATAGGACTTCTCTTTTATTACACATATATGTATATAAGATAGAACATAGTCTTCAAAGATTGTCACATATCATTACCATCTAAAATGATTAGCAATTTCGGCATAGCCCATGCATCAATGTAAAGAGAGCCACATATAGGCTTTATACATATGTACTCAAATGAAAGGAGAAAGAATATAAAAGTCTTAGAACTAAAATAACAACATAAGATCGATATTGGCATCACCCTAAGAAAATGAGGACCTACCCTTCTTGGATAATCGAAGGATCCAAGTCTTCTTCAAGTCTCCTTCCAAAACACTTCCGCGACCAAAGCTTAAAATGTTGGGAAAAAGAAAGAAATGGGGTTAGTACGCCACTTGTACTAAATATAAGACCATATGCACACATACTTGAAAAACATGCTAAGAAAAAGGGACATCTCATAAGGTATGAATTTTTCATTTAAAAAACCTTATGCACAATTAACAACATCATACTAGTCAAGATTTCATATTTATTAAGTCATAGGCATGTTCATCACAACAACTATAACATCAAGTGTAGTCAAGTCAACCATTCATACCATATAGGTAGATACATACTCAATTCACTCTATTATCAAGTCATACTAACAATAATCATGAATAAGAGTCCATTTCATTATAAGCATATCAAGACAATTACCCATGAACCCTAGCAAGTCAACAAGTGCAATGACCAAACAAAGTCGCATAACCTTACTCAATCAACTAACCTAACAAGAATCATGATGAACATCCTACTTCACATAAGATGACATTTAGATGTTCATTTTATCTTTCTTTAACAATATAAACCAACACATATTAGTAAGTGAACTAAACGACATAAGTATTAACAACGTGCAAGTTCATTATTACATATCATATTTCATTATAAACATAAACCTCATCAAACATCTTCTAAAGACTCCCCCTCAACTTAACTAGTGCAATGCTTAGTAGATTCCCATACTACTACCCTAGAACTAAGCAAGTAGTGGAATACCACTAGTAGATCCTATGGGGACAACATAGTTCAAAACTAGCGAGATATGTGGGACCTCTCTTATTCTACCACTGGTAGTCTTCAAACCAAGAGTACTGTAGTTCTCCTACATTCCCTATGTGGGATGGGACACTTCTCACTACAGTTCACTCGGTGCTATGCTTAGGTCCTTTTTTGAAATGTCTTTAAGCCTTTTAATTATCATCATAGCTTAGTTAGGTCAAAGGCGTCTATTTCCCTGCATAACATCACATCATCATCTGCTCAATAATATTGAATGAGTACAAGGTCATGTCATACAATTCATATAGTGAGGTTAACACATTTAGATTTCAGGATCATTCAAAGACACATTGGTAGTCATCACCATCCTTATAGCATATACACCTTAATCAACCTCAAAACCTAGTCAAGACATTTCAATTCAAGTCATTCATACAACCCATCAATCCTAATACAAGGAATTAACAATACAACATCATGACTTAATCAAATTAACCACAATTTGAAAGGAAGGATAGAGATCAACGACCTTACAAGTTTTTTATTCTAACTCACATCAGGGTTCTACCATAAAAACCCTCAATTCAAACCCAATTTGGGTTTACGTGTATTCATCATCATAAATCAATAATCAACATGATAACAAGGCAAGAAGAATCACTACATCATAATTCAATACTAGATCATAGCTCAAGATAAGATACTTAGGTCAATCCACTTCCTAACCTACATCATCTTCTCAAAAAGTAGAACGAAAGTCTAAAATTAACCCTATTTTTTTCATGATCAATGTGACAAAATCATTTAATAGCAATTCAACAAATAACCAAGTCAATTGAACCAATTTCAACCTAATTCGTATTAATATCAAACCTAGGGTTAAGGATCATCATTTACAAACTATACCAAAAAATCAAGACATATCACAATTAAGTTAGAATACATGTTAATATATTCATATCATCCAATAGAAACAATAAACAAAAAAAATTCATAACCCAATTTTCGAGATTGAGAAGAACCCACATGAAAACCCAACTTTTGAAAATACATTCAAGGAACCCTTTGAGGAAAGAAGTCTAAAAGGTGAATTAGATCCCATACCTCAACGTTTCATGAAGATTTTATGGTGAATTCCTCCCTTTACATACCTCCAAATCCCTCCCCCAGCTAGTCTTCAATGGTATCTTCCAATAGAGAGAGAAAGAAGAGAGAAGGAAGAGAGTTTGTTATGAGAGTTGTAATTAGGCTAATGGGGTTGGGGTCTTTATATAGGGTGGGGGTAATTGAGTTAATTAGGCTTCCCTAATCCGCTAACTAACCACCAAACAAATTAATTAATTATATAGGACTTAACTTAAATGTGCAGAAAATGCAGTACCATCAATGACACCACGATCGACGGTTCATAGGTCAGTCGACGACCACTATGCCCTTCCGTGCTGCACATACGTTGTCTTGATCAGAGACTATGCAAAATGACCCCTCCATGATTCTTACTAAGTTACCATCGATGGTAATATTGACACCCCATGATTCACCAACGGCCCTCTATGGCATTAGTTGGTGACACTGTCCTTTTTACAATGTTTTCCCATTCTTGCAAGGGTTCTTCTCAAGGTCCCTTAGTTGGTCCTTGGGGAGTCTTACTCGGACGTTTCAACCATGAATCGACTTAAACACATGTTATCTACCCTTCTACAAATTTTCATGGATTTCCAACTCCTAAAAGCTCATCAAATAGGCTTAGACACGCAAGTACCTCCTAGAATTAGTTTCTGAACGTCATGGACGTTCTTCGACCTTTTGGTTCCTAGACTTCCTAAATGACCTATATTCAATATGATAGTTCTTAAAAAGTGTTTACACCTCATAAAACTTATGTTAGGCTTTATGAAACTCATTGATTTTTCGAAGTGTTACAAGTTGCTTGTTTCTGGGCAGAGACTCTTATTGAAGAATTCTAGAAGAACCATGTTAGGGATGTCATGATTTTTGCCTTGAGATATTTATACCTGTAAATTTTGCCTATGATTTATATATATATATTCTCTCTCCTACTACTTGAAGGTCATTACGTAGTCTTGGATCATCATTACTTTTAGTGAAGGGAAAATCATAGATTTTATTCAACCTAGTTGCACCTTGTTTCAAAACATAACTTAATAGAATAAGGTTCGTAAAAGTAAGTTATAGAAAGAACAAAACAACTTTTTAACAACAATATCAATTGGCACCACTCCCTGATAGCGGTTCCATTCTGGTAAATTTGAATTATTTGTGATCAAAGACACTAACCTACGGTTTGAGTATCCATGGTCGTCGATAATATAGTAAACAAACCAAGGGTTGGAGTCCTATCCCGATGGATCAATTTTGAGAATATGTAGTTAATTAGAATTTAATTCTAATTAGTCATAGCTAAAGAGTGTTGAGATTAAAAACATTATAAATTAAAATTAGTTGTCACCAAAGTGTAAAATATCAAAGGGGGTTTGTCACAAGTATAATCAAAGGAGGTTGTTCACAAGTATAGTCAAAGCGGTAAAAATTAAGGAAAATCAAGTAGGGGGGAGAAAGCTCTGGGGTTGTTGACCGCAATAATACAAGCTAATATGAATCTTTAGTACATGCTTTTTGTTGTAGGAACTTGCCAAAGATAATAAATTACTAGGTTAACCTTGAATGGGAAGAAGTTCTTTGTGAGTAACTTAACCCCCGTCTCAAAGGGGTTCCTCATAGCCATACCCATTTGTCGCATGAAGGCCAGCCTACGCCTTACCCCAATCATTCTCTCGAGCTGAGTGTTAGGATATGGGACTATGCCTCACCCTCACGGGTTGAACCTCATGTTGACCCACCCATTAGGCCATCAATGTATGGATCTTGGTTTCATGACCTTTCTCTCGGGCAAGGTGAAAACACATGGGTGGTTTTGTATTTGCAACTACAAACACATTATATTAAACCACAACTACTAGGTGAAATCACCATTAAAATACATGTAACCTATCAGCAAGCAAAACCCAAAAATAATATCAACACATAATTGCAAAATCACACTCTAATGTTTAGATCTTCTCTAAATAATAACTAAGGTTAGAGTATATAGTTTTCAGCCACTCTCCCTTCTTTTGTTTCATCGTCGTTTTGTGCTTGCCTTCAGCATGTTCATGTTCTGGAGCATTGGGCGGTATAGCACTGCTTCGCAGAACTATTTGGTGAAGCGGTGACTACTCCTTTCATCCCCTTTTTGATTTTCTTCCTTTAGGGCTTCGTATGTTGAAATAAAAGGTGGAGTATTTCCCTTTGAAGACTCGCTAAGTGTTTAAGGCGATGCACAAGCTTTAATTTTTTTTTCCAGTCTTTTTGTTCCCGTTTGTGCGTAAGTCTCCATGCTTGAACTCAAACTTCAAATATCTTAAAATTAAGAGCTTTCATCAGATATTAAGACTAAATACGCATTTGAGAACACTATTTCTAACCAAATAAAACCCTAAATGAGTCCAATTTGTGGATTTATCTACATACACTCCTACTCCCATGATCTATTTCCCTAAATCAAAAGAAAAAAAAAGAGATAAAAAAATATAACAATTTCCTTAAAATTTTAGTTCAACCTATATATAATAAGATACTTATAAAAATAACTTTGAAGAACATGGTAAGTAACAACAATGTTTTAAGAATAATTTAAAAACACGAAACTTAAAACTAAAAAATGGAATAAAATCTAGAACATAGGAGAATTAACATAAAAGACACATTTCTAACATAAGAACGAGCCCTCATAGTGTGTGCTTCAGGAAATTATTCCCTCAAATACCGAAAGTTAATGAAATATTCCTCCCATAATATAATGAAGTTACTCACCAGTGAATTGGTACCTAAAAGAATGGTTCCAATAAATAACTGAACTGCAGTAAAATAAATTTATAATACTAGTACTACATTTAATAGAAGAAGATGAAGTCCAAAAAAACATTGTTAAAAAATAACAGGAAACCCTCTATTAATAGACAAGAAAGAGTAGTATGAAAAATATTTATGGTGCCTTATCGTAAAGGTCACAACTCATTTGGAAAAGTCAAAAGTCATAACCCTTCATAAAAATCACAGTATTATGAAAAATCACTATTTTTTATGAAAGCCACAACTGTTCAAAAATATTACAATTCGTAATAATAGTTACAACTCTTCGTAAAAGTCTCAATTCTTGATAAAAATTCAAAAATCTTCAGATGAAAAACGTTCACATCTTTTATAAAAGTCACAATGTCCTAAATGTTTTACAACTCTTCATAATTGTAAAAAACTCTTCGTAAAAGTTCTCAATCTTCATAAAAGTCATAAATTCATAAACTCTTCATTTCTTATGTACACCTTTGAAAAACCCCACAGTAACAAAATATTTCCTCTAAAATGAAAGTATCTATTTGTACTCCGCCCTTATATGACCTAAAATCTGTCTTTCCTTTACAATAGATTTATTTATGAATAATTTAAAATTTAGATTAGAAAACAAAAAAGACGAGTGTAACTGGATGGTTGTCTTGTATAGTTTTCTTCATTCCCTCTGCAAATCCAGAAATGACACAAAGGGACAATTCCCATTAAACTTTTGGATAGTGAGTTTCTTTTAAAAAGTAAATCATTTTTTCTTAGATTTTCATTTTATATATAAGTTTTGTATTATTGGCCATCATGAGTAACGTTTACTATATGTATCTTATTTTCGATTTACTCAATGGGAATGAAATCGATTGTATTTGTGCCTAAAAAATGTAATAGATTGTAAGGCAGAATGAGATAATTCTTCTCCAACGGCCTTTTTCAATGATTGTTTAAATAATGGCTTTGGTTAGGTAAATGGACTAAATATACCTACAAAAAATATGTATCTACCTAATTTTAGAGAATAGTTTAACCATTGAGATAAAAGGGGGGAAACATTTATAGAGTTGCCTTGTATATGATCAGATAGTGCAAACCATTGTGTCCCTACAGAATCCTTCCCTAATGAACTAGATAGCTTTTTAGATTGATTAAATCTCTCTCAATGTTAGTTCCATTTTGTTTCAATTTATTGAAATTCTCAATTCTTTGTTGGAATACTAACTTGGGATTTCATTTTTTTGTGTATATAGTGGTGATCCAAGAATGTATGACTTACATTGGAGAAAAATTGGGAAGAAGTGTGAGATAACATTCAATGGTGATGATTCATTGAGTTATTTTGTTAATGGTAAGAGCTTGTGTTGGTTCTTGGAGTCAAAACTAGAGGAACAAATTAATAATCTACGCAATATAGTTGGAAATGCAATTATATTGTTGTTGGCACTGGATCAAGCCAATATAGTTGGAAAGGCAATTATATTGTTGTTGGCACTGGATCAAGCCAATTTGTGCTGGATTCCCTTTAAGTTCTTTCTCCATCTGATCAACTTAAACCAATAAGTGTAGGTTAAACTACACCTTTTTTTTGGGTACGTATTTACACGATATATTTTTTATTAAATGGTAAAAGAAATTGTATGCTCAAATAAAATTAGAAGTCTGAAGTTATGGTTCTTGGTACATGTCAGATCTATAAAGATACATTCTTTTTCCTTTGATGAATTTTAAATTCGAACTTCGGACGTTCACAATCAACTTCAGAATCACTAGTCACACCTAAAATACAAAACATGAACAATAGTATCTCGGAACACATCTGTGGATTATACGTCAAATTTAAACTGATATTTTCGACTATCAAATATATTTTTGTCTTTCGCAGGAATTCCTGATTTGATGATTTTGTAGGTCGAGGACTACACAATGAGCAAGAGATGCAAAATTTTTGAGAAATACGGTACTTATATTGAGTTGATATATATCCAAATAATCCCGACGGTTATTGAGAAGCGTCTAGTAATGGAGATCAAAGAAAATTAACCTATGATTTTAGATTATCATTTGCATAGTATATGCTATTACATCACCTACCAACATGAGTTAGGCTCTTACTTGATTCCAACTGCACTAGAATGCAGTCTAGAACTAGGTCGTTTTTCAAAAATTTAATTCATGTTTGTGAGATACCATCACAAAAATTAGAACATATTTCAATTAATCACTTATTGAATTTGATTTATATGAGTTCGACACTTGTTAAGGATAAAGTAGGAAGCAAGAAGAAGATTGACAAAGTTGATGGAGATTAGTACAATTACTGTACCAAAGAAACTCAATTTAGAGTGCTAGATTAGACTTCGTGACGTGGTATATATAGTTTTTTAGCTTTCCACACTGGCAAATTCTTTGAAGTAGTCTGTATCTTCAGGGACGGACAGATGAGACAGATGGATAGAGGTAGACAGTTGTTATGAAAAAAGAGGCCTTTTGGCTCCAAGATAACCTCCCCAGTGTTACCTCTTTATCAAAATACGGTATAAAACCACCCCGGTAATAACAAAAATATTACACGAAACATTTTCATTTTTGTTTATTTAAAAAATAATTTAACGTCATATACATGAGATTTCTTTACTTTTTAAAATATATTATTGATATATATTTGAAAAAAAATTCTTTATTTTGATTTGAAATTCATATTATTTTTTCTTCTAACAGCTTTTGCATGTATAATTTAAAAAGGGTTTGAAAAAAAGGATTATGAAAAGCTTCTTAAAGAACACAAAAAATGTTACAATAGGTATGTTGATTAAAGATGAAGACTTCAACCTTTTTCTGAAGAGGATTACGGCTATTCAAGGATATAAAAAGAGAAATAAAAACATTATGCATGAGAATATTACATAGAAGATATGGTTGAAGGTAAGTTTAGAATAATTTTGCGTTATTGATAGACTCCATTTGATTAATCCAAAACGGTGAATTGTTCGTTGATTTTATGGTATTCGGTGAGCAAGTATAATATCTATTATTCTCAAGTGTTTTTGAGGTATGTAAGGATTTGAGTATTATTAGACTTCTTATTGATGTCAAGTATGAAGTAACACTACAACTCATATAATATATCATAATGAAGTAATATATGTAAGTAAATATTACAATATTATTTAAGTTATCCTAAGAATCAAATTAAAATTAATTTACGATAGGAGAAAGAGAAAAAAAAAAAACAAAAACAATTGTGTTGAAAAAATGAAAAAGAGATAGAAACCCCCCACTATTTATAAACAATATACAAACATGCTTTATAGATATCTAAAGATATTTCTAGACTAATATTTTAAAAATGATTTCACAAACAATTTGACCTTAATAAATAAATTAAACTAAAGGTATGCATAGTCAGGCTAAGGTGTAACAACCTCAATAACAAAATAAAACTAAAGGTATGCATAGTCAGGCTAAGGTGTAACAACCTCAATAAGATTAACAATTAAGGCTATAGTTAATACTCATATCAATAGATAATAAAGTCACACAATACAATAAATCTAGCCAATGCAATGCAATAAGATGAGGAAATGATAAGGTTGAATCAAGGTTGTCGTAGAACCTATTGTATGCACCAATATTTAACATCTTAAAAAAGACCAAGAGGACTGTAAGTCTATATAACAATCTCAAAATATCAACATTCACAAAATTGTCCATATAGTGGTCCATGACAAAACGTTAAGGTTCTTATTTCTTTCAAAATAAATAGTTTTTTCTCCACTTTTTCATATTTCAAGAAAATGATATATCAATCTGAATATAGGAGCTAGAATTGGTTGACGAAGATAGAGAAAGGAGAGATCATTCAACATTATGATAAACGGCCTGCCTTTTTCTACCCAACTTCTCAAACTTCTATAAAATTATGTAACTAATTGTCGCCTCGCACATGTAACTTTCTTATTATTCCAAAGTAAATTTGACCAACCTTTGGTGAGGTACGCTTCAAGGACTCCGCCTTGCAACTTGTCGATGCGAATTATCACTAGTTGCATCCTGCTTATCATCATAGTAGCAGAGTTTCTCCTTGAAGTTCACAACATACATCCGATGAAAATAAACTTTATCCTTATGGTTGAAGTCATCTATCTCGGTCTGACCATGACAATCTTGGAGCTGCAATGGTGTTACTGGTTGGATGGGCTCCACCAAACAATACTTAAGTACTGAAACATGAAATGCAAGATGTATCTTGGTCCTCGACTGACAACTCAAATTTATAGGACACCTATCCAATGCGTTTGATGACCTTGAAATAAGTTACATATTGTTGTCCAAACTTATAACCCATTTTTCAGGCGCGTAAAAAGTTGTCCGTATGGTTTCAATTTAACGAAAACCCAATCGCCCACTGTAAATTCAAGCTAAGTATGATGTTTATCTGTAATTTTCTTCATCCTTGTTTAAGCTTTGAGAAAATTATTATTTAACAATGCCAGAACTACATCACACTAAATGATGTAGTCCGCAGCCAATTCATTAGCAGTTCTCCCCAATATATACTAGGTAATTGTTGGAGGTTCTCTCTCATACAACACTTTAAATGGTGTCATTCCCAATGATGTTTGGTATGAAATATTGTACCAGAAGTTAGCCCAAAGCAGTATGCATGGTGACCCACATGGTTGTAGAATAGAAAAAAAAAAGATTTTGTTCAAGACGCTTATTTAAGGCTTCATATAGTCCATAAGTTTGGAGATGATATGCTGTACTCATAGCCAATGCCAAACTATGTAAATTATTTGTTTCTTGCAAAAAAGAATGGATGAATCGTGGTTTAGGATAAGTGATAATAGTATGAGGAGGGTTGTGAAGGAGAATTACACCTATTACTAACACTTCAGCTACTTACTGAGTAGAGAAATAGGGAGGTAAGAGTATAACCTGACCATATTTGGTCAGATGAACCACCACGGTAAGGATAGTAATTTTCACTTTAGAGCTTTGAAGAAATTGACAAAATCTATTGAAATATCTTCAAAGACTTGATCCGTTATCAATTCTATTAAAAAATCTTCAAAGACTTTATCAAGTATAGGGAGAGCCTTCAATAAATATGTTGTATGCAAGTTTGTGTCTTTCATATGTTGACATAATATAAAAGTTCTGATAAATTATTACATATCCTTGCACATCTGTCGCCATTAAGAATTTGAAGCTAATTGATGGAATGTTCTTGCCACAATAACCTGTCCTCCGATATTTGTGGCATGGAATTCAAATATTAGCTTGATTTGTAGTGGTGCATCTACTGGAATCAAAAGCCTGCCTTGGAAAAATAACAAAACCTCTTTGAACTGGCAATCCATTTGAGTTTCCACATCTTTTTGCAGAGTTTTCTGAATAGAACATAGTTCAGGATGTAATTAATTCATGAATTTCAACTCTTCTTCTAGATTAATGGTCCCGACATAAATGACCAGAACAGAACCATCTGAAATATGAGAGAAGGTATCAGCAACTGAATTTTGTTTCCCAGGACTATAAATGATATGATAATCATAACGTACTAGTTTAGTAAGCTATTTTTGTTTCTCGCAATTTTCGATGGTTTAATTGGTGAGGTTCTTCAAACACTACTGATCTATTAGTATAGTTAACCTTCTACCAAGATGATATTGCCTCCATTTACTAACAACTTGAGTAATGGCAAACATTTCATAATGATATCTCGCAGCTTGTTGCATCCTTGCATGGAAATTCTTACAAAAATAAGCGATTGAGTGTCCCTTTTGATATAGAATGGCACCAATTCCATTCCCGATGTGTCAGTATCAACTTGAAATTCCTAATTGAAATATGGCAATGGCATTGCTGGAGTACAACCTTATTTAGTCTTTAAAGTTTCAAATGTTGTTTGAGCTTCTTTAGTCAAATGGAAAACCTCCTTATTGAGTAAATCAATGATTGAGCTTGCTATGGAATCATAATGGTTGATCACTCAACTGCATTAGCATGTAAGGACTAGAAAACTAGTAGTTCTTTCACTGTACGAAGCTGGTGGCCCATGAATGGATGTGTATTAACTTCTTTATTGGATCGATAGAAATCTATGGAGTCCGCGCCAAGATCAGAGAATATGTACCAAGTACTCAACTAATTCCTATCAAAAATAAAAATTAGACAGGTTGGCCACCAACGGATGTTGAAACATAATTGAAGAACCAAGACCAAATGTTATAATTGATTATTCCATGTAAAAAAGTATTATGATAGAATACCACGACATATAGACGCAATAATATATGAATATCTCATTCATAGTTTGACTTTTGAAATGTTGAGGGTGCGCCCGCTTGTCTTGTAAGGCAAATGGCTTGAAGGGAAAAGTCATAATTTCTTCATGAGAGTCCTTCCATCTAGTACCTTGTCTTTTATGATCAGAAACAATAATACACCTTGGAAAAATAGTGGGCACCATTTCAATTCATATAAAATATTTCATGCAATGGTAGGATAGGAAATTGAACAATTTAGCCAGGAATCGTGGATTCATTTAATGCACGATAGTCAACACAAATTAGACATTGTGCCATCATTCTAGAAGATAAACCACATATTTAGAGAGGGGGAAATGCTCTAGCACTTGTTCTTATAATCCCTCTTTTAGAATGTCCACACTAATGCTCCACAAACCTTCATGCTGAAAATAAGGAAATATACGATATGTTATATTTAGGTTGTTTGTTTGTGTTTTGATGATCCTCACAAATGAAGGGACCTGTGGACCGTCTTAATTCGCTTTGTCAAGAGCAATAATGGGCGTCAAACTGTAAAGTTATCATGGCAAGATGGTGCCGTTTTCAGATTTTACTATACGTAACAGAATACGGTAGGTATTGTCCAAATATATGATAAGTTCCTTTTATGGATTAAAACCAATTGATATTTTCACCCAGGACAAACCCAATAAATTATTTCATTCAATGAAGGAAGTCATCCAACAAGCCTTTAGAGAATTCATTAAGAAGTGTGCATGGTACCTGGTCCCTTCAAGACTATCTATGTGAAAAGATGATAAGACAACTTTAGAAAAGTTGACACCTCTAAAGTGGTAGGTGCACGTCCTTCCAGAAAAGAAGGCTCTCAGCTAATGGGCGGTCCTAAGGAGTTTGTGTTCATTTTGATATATTCTCTTAGCACATAACAGAAACTCATGATTTGGCAAACAAAATTCTTAAGCTTACAAAGAGAAAGCCATCTTCAAGGAAGCACTCTACTCAACTCAACAACGGGACTGAATAGAGTGAAAGAGAGTTCATCGGCCATATGAATAATGCTTGTTGTTTATGGCCATATAAATGAATGATTGTACACTCATTTGAGGAGGTATGCAGGTTGTATGTCATCATCAAAAATATGTAAATTGATGTGTGTTTATGCTCTTAATTATAATCGTTCACAAATTACAGGGACCTGTTTCGGCAGAGTCTGATGAAACTCGTCCGCGGCTTCAAAGTGAGAGGACACTGTAAAAGGTGTATGACTCAGGAAAGTGGTTGATTGAATTTGAAATGAAGCAGTAGTAGTAGGAGTTTAGAGTTTAGAGTTAGAGTACTTTTCTTGTTTTACTAATCAGGGAACGACTAGGTTGTTTGTTTGATGGGTAATGAACTTTTCTTCGGATATACAACACAACAACAACAAAATTCTAAATTCATCAAAGAGAGAAAGAATTTCAAGCTTCAAGAACAACAAGCGAGAAACTGATCAAAGGGTCATTTATTGCTTTTTGTATATTTGATTTCTATTGCTTTGTTAATCATTCTAAATTTTAGATGTGTTTCAACTATGAAAAGAATGTGTAATCATGGTGTATCATTGTATAGGGCTGGTTGAGGGTTAACTTAGGTTTTACTCTACGTATATATTAATCGGGGTAGGATTGTATAGAGGCAGTGTTGCATATTGCTTAGGCTAAGCTAAGTATAGGGAGTTATTATTAGGTGGGAAGAATACTAGCATGTAACTCTTATTGTAACCGACTTTTACCTTTTCTTTGGTTAATATAAGTGAAAGTATTTATTAAAAAAATCTATTGAGAACAAATCGTGGTTTTCCTAACGTTAGCAAAGATGGTGGGGTGGTTCCACGTTTAAAGTGCTTGTCACTTACAATTGCTTTCTTTATTCTTTACTGTCTGACTTATCTATTTTGAGGACCGAGTCACATCTATATAAGTGGACGCATGCTTTCAAACAATTGATATCAGAGCTTGGACTCTCCATATGGTAAACACCAAGAGAGAGATTCTTTAAACAAATGGAGATAGCACTGAGCGTGCAAAGTATTCAGTCCTCCATAAGGACACCTCTTCTTAATAGTCAGTTCTATAGTTGGTGGAAGATTAGAATGAGAGACTACACTGAGCGTGCAAAGTATTAGTCCTCCATAAGGACACCTCTTCTTGATAGTCAGTTCTATAGTTGGTGGAAAATTAGAATGAGACACTATCTCATGGTTGAGGATATTGAAGTGTTTGGGACCGTGATCTGGTTACGGTCTCCTTATGTTTCCAAACATGAAGGTGTTAATGTTGGGAGAGAGATCGATAACAAGAGTACATTGCCGTAACTAGAAAATAGTATATAATGACTCTTGACAATGACTTTCGAAAAAAAAATTACAAAGCCAAGAAACTTCTTATGTGTTGACATGTAATGAAAAAGATTGACAATCTGATCTTACGAGTGCGATTAGCCAAAGAACTACTACTGGAGGGTATGAAGAAGAACAAGGAAATATAATCTGAGATTTGTTGTTATTTCTTAGATTGAACAGTTACCAGGAAGAAGGTGAAAAAAAATTCGTGAATGAAATGTAGACAAAATTCTCCACCATCATCAATGAGCTCTTGTTTATTGATGAACCTGCCCCGATGTGCAAACAAGTCTCTAAGATATTGGAAATTCTTCCCAAATCTTGGACAAATGAATATGTGTTTGCTTATGAGACAAAGGGACTATAAATACACTATTTGAGATTCTTCAAGCTATGATTTGCATAGAAAAAAATATTCTCATTTTGAAGGGCAAATACAAGATGACAAATCTGATTGATGAGGCTGATCAGAAGAAGGAAAATCAGTACAAGGCTACCACATCAAGGAAGGAGTGTTACAAGTGTAATCAACTAGATCCCTCCATTGGAAATTGACTTTTGTTCCAGCTTGACCAAAGAAAATATGTCAAGACTGCAGAAGGTAAAGACAAAGAGGGGGATCATGTACGCCTCAAGATAAATAGATGAAAAGCTTTCTTTCGGGCTATAAAGAAGGATTGCATGGGAAAAGGCCGCAGGGGGGAGGGCAGATGAGGCGGAACACACAGAGGGGGCGGGCAGAGCCCAAAGGCAAGGAAGAAGAGGGGGGGAGGGTGGAGGGGGAGGGCAAAGAAAGAGGGAGAAAAATAATAAAAGGGGGAAGAAAGAGAGTAAGAGGAAGGGGGGGAAGGAAAAAAAAGAAAATGTGGCGGAAAGAGAAAAGGAGAAGAGAGATAGGGGGGAGGGGGGAAAGGAGATAAAGTCCCAAGTAGTAGAAGTAAAAAAATTAATGGGGAAATAGGGAAAAGATGTTGAAAAAGAGAAATTGTAAAAAGAGTTTTGTAAAAATTTTAAAGGAAGTGAAGTGTGTGAAAAATGTTGGAAATTAATAAAAAATAAATACACGTGTTTGTTTTTTAGTTTTTATATATTTATAAAAAGATAACTTTATTATGATTTTAAGCAAACTTGAATACTTTAAAAAACATAAGTTGAGAGCAGAGTCATATTACTTGATTAAGAAGTGAGCTAATAGATGAGAGGCATATCGTTAAACAACAAACCTAGATATCATTTTGTTAAGATGGAATTTTTTTTTTAGTGTCCAAAAGATCTGATTATTGAAAGTCAAATGATGTTTTTAGAAGCTAATAAAAATCCGAAAGGGAAGGGAAGGGGAAAGGAAAAAAAAGGGGAGAGGTGGGGAGGAATACTTACCAATTTTTTAAAGGAAAGAGGAGGCCAACAACTTTGCGAGTTTGAATCTTAAAAATAAGTTGCACATTGCTGAAATGAAGATGAAATTGTCTCTTGAGAGAAATCATAAGCTAGACAGGGACCTGGTCTGTGTAAAAGAGGAATTAAAAAAATCCCTCAAATGGACAAATTCCTCTAATATTCTAACTAATATGATCGGTCAAGACAACAACAGTAGAAGAGGGTTGGGCCGTGACAAGATACAATCCTCCTACAATCTTCGAAACAAAAATATTCCTGATGCTGATAATCTGTTGTATGTGAATTGTGGTCGAGATGGACATCTTAAAAATTGTCCAAGTTTGAAAAATATGAAGGAAGTTTGTCAAATTATTCCAAAAAACTGGAATAGACGGAAGAAGGGACCTGGTCCTACTTATGGTCCTAAGATGAAGAAAAGCAGTCTTCCTCACTAGGTAAAAGATTTTCTTGTCACTCCATTATGTACTTACTGGTAACTCTGACTAAACATGGTTCCCAAGGATAACAAGTGATACGGTATGGAGGTGAAAGGAAGTAGAAGATGTTCGTGTTTGTGCATGAATAAGAAGATGCTCCAAGCACGTAACTCATAAAATTGAAAAACTTCCTCTCTATCAAGGAACTTCACGGTTGAGGTGTCTTATTTGGCGATGGCAAGAAAGGGTATTTTAAGGGGAACACATGTTTGGGAAATCTATGGAACACACTATTTAGGATATTTACTATGTCAATGGGTGAAGTACAATCTTTATGTGTTTCACAAATTTGTGATGAGTGAAACAAAGTTCATTTCTTATGAGAAAGAATATGTGGTCAGAAACTTGCTTTCTAAAGCGGTGACTTTGATAGAAAAGTGATGCAAGCACGTGTATATTCCTGATCTGATTACTGCTTGTTATGAAAGTTTCATTGGCCTCAATGCTCGAGGTGAAAATGTAGAGGTATCAGACAAGATACATGCTCTTGTGAGTGCTTCTTTGTTTCATAAACTTGTGTCAGGGGAGCTGGTCCTAGTCTGCACAAAATGATATTAGTAGGTGACAAAAATTGTGACCATGGTGTTAAAGAGAAGAAGATCAAACCATCCTTCAGGTAAATTATGAAGGCTCTTAATATTTCAAGAATTCTCAGGCTGAAGTGATGAATGTAACATGTTTTCTGACAAAAATGATGATATTGAGTAGTGTAATCTCAATGATGTTGAAAACATATGTGTGTGATACTCTTCCTCCAGCAAGACGTATTTGGTGCATAAAATGTGTGCATTGAAAAAGATGTTCATGTGATTTTTTATGAGTCTAGAAGAATTTAGAAGTTGCAAATGAAAGAAGAGTCTGAGATGGAAGTGATGCTTTAAAATTCAGAGAGAAAATCTAAATAATTAGTTTGCTGAAGAACATTCTCTTCATAAATTCACCAATCTAAAGGAAGATGATGCATATGATGAACTTGCTGAGGGACCCAGTCCTGTAGACAGTTCTAAAACAAGATGATGCAGTTCAAACTGATAATGTGAATTCTTTAGGTAAGAATGAACAAGATGATCAAACTGAATTTGCAAGAACCAAAGTCTGAACTTGGTTCACAAACAAGTAGATAGGTTGTCCAATTTGCTTTTCAACAGTGGATTCTAAGAGAATTCGAAGACACTTGAAAAAAATAGGGACCTGCTTCTATTCTGTCAATCAGGAGACTTTTTTTTGGAAAACATATGATGCTGATTATGCTGGGTATCAAATTGATTGAAAGAGTACCATAGGATTGGCTTATGTTATAGGTTGATCACTCACCCATGGGAAAATAAAAGGCAAAATTTAGTTTCTCTTTCATCAACTTAGGCAGAGAATATAGCAAGTGCAGATTTAAGGGTTCACCTCTTGTGAATCAGGCAGTATCTTAATGCTCTTAAAAATTTGACTGAAATAATCAAGCTAATGATGGAAATGCTAAAACTTTCTTGAATGGATCCTACATGAAGCAATCAACTCTTTCATTACTATGCTATGGGAGCAAGTATCCATGGATTTCAATTATGCATGTCTTCGCAAGTTTAGTATCATACCTTTCATAGGTATACACACATTGAAAGAGCGCTGAAGGAAAAGTGAGGTCAGGATAGATCTAGGCAATAACATTCAAACTACATAAAGGGACATGGTCCTTTTCGAAGGTTAGCACTCTTAACATTACAGTTTCAGTTACGCATGAGAACCTTGAAATTTCCAGATGTATGTCATTCAGATATCTGACTGTTGTCCCATATTTTGAGTAGCAAAATGATACTTCCTTTCTCTTTCTTTATATTTCATATTTCTTTCTATTCAAAAGAAAAATCAAATTACCTTCCAACTATTAAGGTGTTTCCAAATTATATTTTCTCTTCTCTCAAACCATACTTCAAATTGTCAACCTTTTATTCTTACTAGAGAATTTTTTGATGAAGATATCTTTAAGTGTGAAGAGGAACTTGGTCCTCCAAGAAAATTGAAAAAGTGGAAAACATGATGTTCAAGAATGGATAAGTTGATATTCTGAGAACTCTAAGTAAAATAAAAAGGAAGGTGTCTATTTTAAAAAAGGGGCAGCCCTGAAGGTTAAGCATAAAGGTTGGGAAGCACAACATGTTGAGCGTTAAGAGAAGATTATGAAAATCTCATGCTAAGGGATATACTCGTTTAATTTTTTTCTTTCAATCACTTTCCTCTAAGATATCCCTTCTCTTCCTAACTCTCTTTGCCTGTCCTCATTCCTGTTTTTGGTCATTGTTCTGGTTCTCATTATTAATTATATATAAAATGCTTTGATGTGTGGACTTTTGTTTATCAATGAAGACCTTGTGGCCATGAATATGTTGGAACTACATTTTCAACTTACTTTACTGCTTTTACGATTTTTTATGATGTCAAAAGTGGGAAATTGTTATGATGTTAGCTATTCGAAGAAGACATGGGTCATGCCGATAGGGGGAATCAATGTTAGCTACTTGATGAGACCATGGTCTTGTGGACAGAGGGAATCAATTCTAGCAAAGTAAAGAGGACATGGTCCTGTCGACAGGGGGAAGAAGTTGAACAAGTTTTTCATCATCAAAAAGGGGGAAAATGCTATCTTGATGTTTTGATAAGGTGACAAAACTCGGTGATGACAAAACTTCCTCCAGTTACCCCAAGAGTTCTTGTCATAGGGGGAACCTTTGAACAAGTTGGTATCACCTCAAACAGCGGGAAAATGTTATGTATCAGAGCTGATTTAATTTTTTGTTGAATTAACAACTTAAACATTTAAAAAGGAACCAGATCCGTGTTATTGGCTGATGAATTTTGAAATGAATGATACACTCAGTGTGAGGTAATATTTGAGTTTTATCATTAAAACGTGGGGAAAATAATATGGGGGGGGGGGTTCTAGATGTTTTTGATATCCTCATAAATGAAGGGCATGTCCCCTTCTACGTTCTCTTGTCCATATCAGTAACTTGGTATAATGTAAAGATGTCATGTCATGGGTGGTGATGCTTAAATGTACTATACCATCAACATGGCGAGGGGTTTGGCCAACGGATAATAACGTCTTTATGGTGTTAATATTTTAAACATGACAAAACCCCTATTAAAATTTTTTTCATTCAAAGAAGGAAGGTCACCACAAGCCTTTGAAAGAATTAAGAAGAAGTTTCAAGGAATCATGGGTCCCTTGAAGAACTGTGTATCTTAAAGAACGACAAGACATATGTCAGAAAAGTTGCCACCTCTGATGTAGTTTGTGCACATCCTCCCAAAAATTCTGTCTCTCAGCTAATGGGCGGTCCCAAAGAGTTCCCAATAATTTTGATATAATCTCTTAACATATCATTACTGATTTGGCGAACATAATTCTTAATATTACAAAGAGTGAGCCATCTTCAAGGAAGAACTCTGCTCAACTCAACAACGGGACTTGATTGAGTGAAGGAGAGTTCATTGGCCATATGAATAATTCTTACTTTTATAGCCATATGAATGAAATATTATACGCTCATGTGAGGAAGTATGCAGGTTGTATGTCATCATCAAAGAGGTGGAAAATATATATGTTTATGCTCTTATATGTTTTGATGATTTTCTCACAAGTGCAGGGACCTTGTCCTCTGGAGAGTATGAAACTCATCCAGGCTTGAGAGTGCTGGACAACTGTAAAAGTGCTACGTCAGGAAAGTTGTGAAGCAGCAGAGTGTTTCACCAACCAACCAGGGAAAACTAGCTTGTTTGTTTGATGGGTAATAACCTTTCTTCGTATATATCACACAAACAACAACAAAAATCATTTATTCATTCAAAGAGAGAAATTTCAAGCTTCAAGAACAACAAGATAACCGATCGAAGTGCATTTATTTCTTTCTGTATTTGTTGTATTGTATTTGCTTGTAATCGTTCTTTAAATTATAGGATTCATATCAACTATGAAAGAAACGTTTCAAATCCAGGTGAATCATTGTAAAGTCTAGCTTGAAGTTAACTTAGATTCTTGCACTAAGTCTATATAATGGAATAGGAGTAATATATATAGTGTTGTAGTATTACTTAGGCACAACAAGTGATAGGAGTATTACTTAGTGGTGAAATACAAGGCAATCTCTTGTTGTACTGACCTTTAACCTGCTTGTGAGATTAGTTAAAGTTATATAAAAGTCATGTTGAAAATAGCGTGGTTTTTCCTCCTTTTCCTCCCTTGACCAAGAAGGTTTCACGTAAAATGTTGTTAGTCTTTACGTTTCTGCATCTGTTCTTTACTGTCGACTTTGCGATTTTTAGGACCTAGTCCAATCTATATAAGTGGACGCATACATTCTAACAGATATGGTTTCGCATTAACCAGTTCCCTATATTTAGAACAAGATGGATTACATGGTCCATATCTCGTGAGGCGGCCCCTAAAGTTTTTTCTGAAAGTATCTTCAGATGTTTTTGAGCAACCATTTCTAATTTATCGGGGGATTACGTGAAGTACCGAATCAAATACCAATATACTTAAATAAGATGAAATTCATTTGGAAGCAGCCATTCTTCTCAGACATATAGATTGCAATTATTTCACATCATAGGTTTCATCTCCTTTAACAAACTCTCATTTTGGAAATACACGGACCCAACGTACAATATCATGCCATGAAGGGATAAAATCTAAAATATTCCACTATTTTGTTGCCTTGTATGGTTATAGGAAGTTTTCTAGCCAACCCGCACACGTCGTGTCGATGGTCAACTTTCTACTTACTCCGAAGCTTAGCATTGGTTCAGCTCCATTGAAGAAAGTTTCCATGCTCACCTTACTTAATTATGTTTACTATAGTATCCACATAACTGTACTGGTTATCAATTAAAATGACCAATATATTTGAGACAAGTTGAAGAATTTCCTCCATATAAAGCATGATATGAAATAGTTTACTGTTCTTAAACCTCCAAAAATTGTAATTCCTCTGCTAAGACATCATCCACTACAAATTGATTTGATAAGGCCTCTTCAACCTCTGACTCTTTAGATAACAATAGATGTTGGGGAAGTGACATATACTTGTGATAAGGAGAGTAATTTTCATCACAAGAATAATAACGAACACCTTCCAAACGAATTTGTAACTTTGTAGGGGAAAGGCGTCTCATGGGAGGATGATTTGATGCAATTTGGGTAACTGAAGCTATCTGATTCAAAATGGTTGGATTTAATACTGAACAAGCATGAGTGAGATCAGTTGGAAGAAGTGGAGGAGCCTTACTGAAAGGAAGCTTAAAGGAGTCCCACTAAAGTTTGATTGTTTGCTCGTATAAATGAGATAAATGTATAACTTCATTTAATTTTGTGGGCTCATGAATTTTAGCAATCGTTTTAATATGAGGTGTCAGGCCATAATTAAAAAAAATGTGCTAACACCTAACGTGGAAAATACATCGTTTCATTAGAAACTACTTCAAAACGACTCTGGTATCCTGCCACCGTAGTGGTCTCTAGATGTAAAGCAAGTGGAGCCTCTAGTGCCGCTAGATCTCGTTTCTGAAATAGAACATGTAGTTCTCAGAAAAAATGCTCCCAATTAACTAACTAATTATTGCAAAACAACCATCAGTACCACTCCAAAGCATCACCATCCAAGTAGAATGATGCTAGTGTTAACTTATGATCCTCTGTGATTCTATAAAATTTAAGAATGCCACTTTAAGCCCATTATTCCGGATTTACTCCTAAATCGCCTAATTTTCCGAATAGATTTTGGTCACGCAAAAGAGGAGTGTCGGCTATTTTTTCCTCTCTACTTAAGTATTTTGTGTGTTCGAATGTTTCAACTACAGGAGTATTATTCTAAAACGAAGCGCCATCTCACATGACGCCACACCACCTCTTCTGCAAAAAATTAATTTTAGAGATGTCACTTAAATAATGATTCTTTCACCACCCTTAAATGGGATTCGTCTAGGAATTTTAAAGAAAACATAAGAAACCTGGTGACAATCTCTCGGTACATTAGGAGTACCCTCAGATTTCATCCTAGCTCTACTATTATCCTAGCAACGAGTATGGAAGGTCATATCGCTACACCCTACTTGAAAAGATCTACGCAAGATTATGTATTCACAAATTTTCTAAATTGATAGCTAGGATACTCATCCAAGAGCATAACATAAATATAAGTCAACATATGACATAAGCAATGTATGCAAAAAAGGATAACAACTAACACCTTAGGCCAATGAAGGAATCTAGATCTCATAATATAAGAGAAACAATTCAAAGTAACCTAAAAGCATACTTGTACAAGGAGGATAAGAACCCATAATCTCACCCTGCAAGTACTAAACTTTATGCCACCATTTATGTTTCATCATGTTTTTTATATCTACCTTTAGCTCATTTCTCATATCAAGGGATATCCACCATTTAGTTATCTATCTGAAAGAAGCTATAGATACAATCAAAGCTAAGCATACATCTATAAGCAATTCCATTCCATATAAAAGACTTATATAGATACTTATTTTAGGTACCTTCATTCATCAATATCATCCTACTTTGAGTAGGACAGCTTGTTCCCCCTGTCTCTCTTTTTGACCTCTTGTTTAATTAAGTCTCATTATGTTTGATCCTTTAGTTTCCATACATTTAACCTCTTTAAACATGATGGAACTCATGCATTCGATATTTGGTTTCTGTAATTACTTGTAGGATTCCTGCTCCTTCCCTCCATACGCCGCTTGGTTTAGTCCCCCCTTCATTCGAGGGCAAATGATCCCAAGGGAGCTATTTTAAATCTCAGTACTCACCTTAAGCGCTTAGTAGGAAAAGGGGGAAAACAGAAAAATAATATAAGGACCATGGACCCTCCCGGGGCGTGTATCCCTACAGGAATCATTTTTATGGCTCGTAGAGGTGACAAGAGCATTATGCGCAGACATGAAACCATTGAATCCCACCCTGATTGTGATCCTTAGCTTGAGGTTTTTGGATGGGTCCGCCTTCTGAGCAAGAAGCGAGCATACCTGTAGCGCAAGGGAAGTACCACGGTGGCCTTCATGGTTCATGAACTTGACTGCGGATGGGGGTAACAAGATCTAGTAGACATTGTCCAGCAATCATGACCCACTTGGGTCGTGGTCCCTTTGGCGGTCCCTCAATTACTCTGTGGTCTAGACTCAAAAGCTTTTAAGTTAGGGTTATTTTGGTCTTTTCTCTTTTGTGTTGGGCAACTAAATTACGTTTTATTACTCAGTTTAAGCCCATAATGAGAATAAATAGTCTCTAGTTTCCAAAGATCAGTCAAAAGGTTCAAGTTTCAACCCCGAAATTGAAATATTTCACGATATTTAGTCACGTATATTGTGCAAAATCTTCTGATTAAAGTAAACTAAGATACTGCTAAGAAACAAAGAATAACTTTTTGGAATTAATTAGGGAATCTTTTCAAATTTCCGCTGTCAAAATTAGTTTTGGTCATTTTCAAAAAGTGATAACTAATAGATCAGGATAATTTCTGATGAGTTATTTATATGGTTGGAAATACTTTGAGAATATCTTTCCAATGCCGCTGATGTTGCACAAATCCGATGTTGTATGAGGGATAAATTCCTTTCGGAAGTTGGGCTGTTGATTGAGGAAATTCTAATTCGGATTTTAGTAAGGGCAAAGTTGTCTTTTCACCGCAATATTTCTTAATCCGTTTTAAGGTTATATTACAGGTAAAAACAAGTCCCAAATCAGTTTTTATATTTTAAGAATGCTTAGGGTTTGGGAGAAAGAAAGAAAAGAAGAGTAAGACCAAGAATCGTCCAGTTGAGCACTCCAGTGTCAATTGGTGAGCTTCGTTGTATTCCGGAGGACATCGTTTTATTGCTTTCTAAATTAATTCAATAGAACGTTGTGGGTCTTGTCCCAACATTCATCTCAGTCAGTTTAGAGGCTCCTTAGACAATTAATAGTTTAGTTTTCTTTTCATTTTAATTTCTATGTGAACAACTTTACTTGTAATTTTGGACAGTTTGAATATTTGAAATTTTAAAGCATTTCGTATAGTGTTTCTATTTAGTTCAGTTAAGTTCTTTCATTGTTACAAATATGATTGTTGTTTTCCACTGAGTTATGTAAGACAGGCCAAGTGTTTGCTCAAGGCCAACAATAGTCACAGAGTGCCAGTCCTGCCCAGGGTATAGGCTTGGGGCTTGACAAACTTTGTATCAGAGCATAGAGTTCAAGAGTCCTAGGGAGTCCATCAAGTTGTGTTTGTAGAGTCTTTGTCATCGGTGTAAATCGTGCAACATTAGGAGGCTACAACATTTAGGAATGTTTCCCATATTTCATATTCTTTTCGTACTGAGATTTTATCTCTAAAAGACTCTTTCCAATTTGTGCTTATGCATATTTTTAGATCATCATGCCTCCACGAAGAGTAGTCAGAGGTTGACCATAACAAGAGGTTCCGAATACACTGGATGTGCAGCCCCAAGGAGAGGTTACGAATGCCAAATTATGGGTAGCTATCCGTATGTGAAGTCAAGTTGTTACCAACCAGGTCAGGCAAAAGAGAGGATCTCGACAAGAAGGGGCGAACAGCTCGAGGGTTCGTAAATTTCTGAGAATGAATCCTTTTAGTATTATAGGATCAAGCACCATTGAGGATCCGAAAAACTTTGTGGAAGAATTGAAGAAAGTGTTTGAGGTAATGCATGTGGTTGATGTTGAGAGGGTCAAATTGGATGCATATCTATTGAAGGGTGTATCTAGACCCTGGTTTGATCAATGGAAGGAAGGTAGAGCTGATTATGGACCACATCAAAGTTAGGCGTGTTTCGAAGAAGCCTTCTTATGGAGGTTCTGTCCTCAAGATCTGAAGGAAGCCAAAGTAAGGCAATTCCTTACTATGAAACAGGAATACTTGAGTGAGCACGAATATGCGCTAAAGTTCACCAGCTATCCCGCTATGCTCTTGAAATGGTGAAGGACATGAGGAGCAGAATGAGTTTGTTTGTTGCTTGTTTGGGTCATGCATCAAGCAAGGAAGGAACGACTGCAATGTTAATTCATGAGATGGACATATCCCGGCAAATAGTCTATGTGCAGCAAGTTGAAGAGGAAAAGCTGAGGGATAGAGAAAATTACAAGAACAAGAAATCCATGACTTGGAATGAGAGTAGGCAGCAGGAAAGTTGTTTGACATCGGCCACAATTTCAGAAACACAAGGGGCATGCACCATCATCTGCTAGTGAACCTGCGGCCAGAGACAAAGTTGAGCATTATTGTCAGAACTCCCAAGCTAGGCCTTCATATTCACAAGGTAGTGTGGCACAAGGAGGTAGTAAGCCTCCTGCGGCCCCAAGTGTGATAGGATTCACTCTGGCGTCTGTCGTGAAGGCTCCACAGGTTATTTCAGGATCAGTCAGACCACACATTTTATGAAACAATGTCCAAAGAGTAGGCAAAGCGGTGACAATGGAGGCAATAGGGATCATTCTTCATCAGCTGCTCCACCAGAAAGGTCTTCCTATAGGGGATCTACTTGTGGTACTGGCGGATGAACAAACAGCTTGTATGCTCTCAATAATCTCCATGAACAAAAAAAATCGCAAGATGTTGTCACTGGTATGATTCGAGTCTTTGACTTTACTGTTAATACATTGTAAGGCCCATGAGTGAGTTTATCTTTTGTAACTCCCTGTGTCTGTATGAACTTTGAGATTTCTCTTGAGTAACATAGCGAACCATTCAATGTTTCACACCTATTGGTGAATCTATTCTAGCAGAAAGGATCTATCGTTATATTCCCGTTTCCGTCAATCACAACAGTACCATGGCCAATTTAATATAGTTAGACATGGTAGAATTTTAATGTCATTAGAGGTATGGACTTGCTCTATGCCTGTTATGCATCAATAATTGCAGAAATCGAGTTGTCAAATTTCATATTCCTAATGAGCCTTTTATAGAGTGGAGTAGTAGTTTAGCAGTGCCTAAAGTTCATTTTGATTTCGTACCTAAAGGCAATAAAGTTAGTTCTGAAGGGATGTATCTATCACTTAGTCCAAGTTAATGACTCGAGTGTTGAGGAAGCTTCCCTTAAGTTAGTTCCTATAGTAAGTGAGTTTTCAGAAGTCTTTCCTAATGATCTGCCCGGAGTTCCTCCTTGAAGAGAGATAGATTTCGGCATAGATTTCATCCCAGATACTCAACATATTTCTATTCCGCCATATAGAATGGCACCAACAGAGTTAAAAAAGATAAAAGAGCAATTGAAAGATTTGTTATATAAAGGCTTCATTCGACCAAATGTCTCACTTTAGGGCACACCGGTCTTGTTTGTAAAGAAGAAGGATGGGCCCCTTAGGATGTGTAGGTGACCATCAAGAATAAATATCCTCTTTAAAAGATAGATGACCTCTTCGATCAACTCCAGGGTGCTTCTTGCTTTTCCAAGATTAACCTCATATCAAGATATCATCAGTTGAAAGTTAGGGAATGTGATATTCCGAAGAAAGCTTTTCGAACAAGGTATGGGAATTATGAATTTTTTTGTATTTCCTTTGTTACTAATTCAACCTTGCATTTCCCTGGATCTAAATAAACAAAGTCTTCAAACATTATTTAGATTCTTTTTGTCATCGTCTCATTGCTGACATACTGGTTTATCAAGGACGAAAGAAGGATCATGCTTCACCTCAATATTGTTCTGGGGCAGACTTTGATAATAAGGAAGTGATTGCCAAGTTCCTACAAGTGTGAGTTTTTGTGCATAAGTCTGTGCAGTCTTAGGCCACCATGTTTGTGGGTAAGGGATTAGAGTAAAAATTATAAGATTGAAGCAGTTCAGAGTTGACCTAGACCCACATCTCCAAAAAAAATTAGGAGTTTCTTGGGCTTAGATAGCTGTTATTAGAGATTTGTTGAAGGATTCTCACCTATCTCTTCTCCTTTGACCAAGCTAATTGAGAAAATGGTCAAGTTTCAATGGTCTGAAGCTTGTGAGAAAAGCTTTAAAGAGTTCAAAAAGAGATTGATTACTGCTCCAGTTTTGACCTTACCAGAAGGTACTCAAGGTTTTGCGGTGTATTTTGATGCATCAAGAGTTGGCTTGGTTTGTGTGTTGATGCAGAATGGAAAGGTTATAATTTATGCCTCTATACAGTTGAAGATTCATGAGAAAAATTATTCAACTTTTGACTAAGAATTGGCTACAGTAGAGTTTGCTTTGAAGATATGGTTGTACTAGTAGTATGATGTTCATGTTGATATATTCACTTATCACATGAGCATCCAATATGTGTTCACTCAAAAAGATCTCAATCTCAGACATAGGAGGTACTTGGAATTACTCAAGGATTATGACATGTGTATTCTTTACCACCCTAATAAGGCTAATGTTGTTGTTGATGCCTTAAGAAGGTTGTCCATGGGTAGTACCGCCATGTTGAAGAAGAAAAAGGGAGTTACGTAAGGATGTACACATACTTGCACGCCTGGGTGTTAGACTTATGGATTCTATAAAAGAAGGAATAGTGGTGATCAATGGGGCTGAGTCTCCTTAGTGTCAGAGTTGAAAGAGAAGCAAGACCAAGACACTATTTTTCTAGATCTTAGGCAATAAGCAATAACCAAGAGTCCTTGGCTTTGAACAATGGGTAGATTGTGCACTGAAGTACCAAGGCATATTATGGTACCCTACAGCGGATGGACTGAACTCCAATAGATGATCTTAGAGGATGCTTTTAGATCCAGTTATTCCATTCATCCTTGTTCTACCAAATGTAACCGTGATCTGATAAGGTATATTGGTGGAAGGTATGATATGGATTATGTTAGTTTGTGGCCAGTGTTCAAATTCAAATCTCCTCAGTAAAAGTGGATCACCAAAGGCCTGGAGGATTATCTCAAATATGGAAAGGGTAATGAAGGGAGGGAAAGTTAAGGTAGTGATAGGAAAGGGAAGTGAGGAAGCGTGTGTAGATTTATGGTTTGGCGGGTGCGAACCGGGAGGGTGTGTGAGTAGGTGCTGGGAAATGGGTTGTCTGAAGGTGGGAGAGGGATGGGAAAGGGAGGTTGGTGGTTGTGTGAGTGAAGGGTATTGGGTAAGAGGGTTAAGAGCTGGGGATAGGAGATTCTGGGTGGTTGAGGATCGTGGATTTAGTTATGCATGGTGTTAGAAAAGCCAGGGGGTAAGGATACGTATAGACGGGCGGTGGGGGTGAAGGGAAGGGGGACTAGGGGAGGAGGGTGTTAGTATTATTAGGATGATGGAGTGCGGTTGAGGCCTTGGTGGGGTTGGGGTTGGAAGGTGTGAGGGTGTGTGGAGTGGTGTATTCGGGAAAGAAGTTGAGCGGGGCGCTGTGGTAGTGGCGTTAAATGAAGAGTGGGGGAGTCGTTTTGTGATGGGGGGTGGGGTGTTGGTAAAATGTTGGGGTGTAGGACGTGTGAGTGTGGATGTCTAAGAGATGTGGTGTTGGGTTAGGTGAGAAGCGTGGGTTTGAGGCTGGTGGGAGTGCAAGGAAGAGATTGGTACGGAATTCAATTAGTGTGGGTTAGTGTGAAATTATGGGGGTGCGGGACCGGGGTAGGCTTTGGTGTGTTGAGCGGGGGGGTGAAGGGGGGTCATTGGAGAGTTAGGTAATAGAGAGAGAGTTTTTGAGAGTGATGGGGGGTAGGGTGCAGGGGGGGGAAGTCCGGTGTGAAGAGATGTTGGGGTGATGTAGTTGTGAGGAACGTAGGGTGCTGAGGAAGGGGGGGAAGGGGGTGGGAATTGGGGTGTGTAAGTTTGATTAGAGGGGGCTGGGTGGGATAGAGGGCGAAAAGGAAAACCGGATGGGTTACGGTAGTGAGAGGTGTTCAGACGGTGGTACGGTAAGACCGGATCAGTGAACGAGCGGTTGTCGAGTATGTGGGAGATAGGACAGCAAGGATGTTAGGGTGGGGGCAGGGGGTGAAAGTAAGTGGGTGTTATATGGAAAACGGAATAATGTGTAAGTGATTAAATGTTGAAAGAGTGGATATGGTGAGGGGGGGTTATGGGTTCAAGTGGGGTATTAGCAGTGGGGTAGGGTCGGGTTGTAGCTCGAGCAAGAGTATAGTGTGGGATTAGGTTGGAGTTTTTACGACGATCGGTACGTTGGGGTGTAGGGTGGGGTTGGCAGAGTGCATTGTGGAGTGATATGGCGGGGCGGAGGTGACTGGTGTTGATTAAAGTGGGGGGAGTTGAGTGTAAGGGGGAGCAGCGGGTGTGGTTTGACGTGTGGGAGTGCAGGTAGGGTGGGCGTGGGGGATTGCAGGTGGAGGTGGTATTGGGGTTCTTGGGAGGCGCGGTTTTACGCCTAGATGGAGTGTAGTCAATAATATGGGAGGGGGTGGGGGTTAGGGCTGATGGGGAAGAGTTAGGGGGGGGGATTTCGGACGGTATTGGTGGGGGGGGGTAGGTCTTGAAAGGTGAGGGGTTTATACAGACAGGGAGAATGTCGATGAGCAGGAGGGATAGGCGGGGTGGGTGGATACCATTAGTGATCAGAGCTGTATTGGAGGGATGCGCAGCGGATGGAGGTGTAGGGGGTGGTTGGCGGATGAGGGAATGATGGGAAAGTGGGGGGATATGAGTGGGTGTAGAGTGGAAAGGAGTTGGTAATTGGTGGGGGGTAGCAGGGGGGGGAGAGATAGGTTTTTGGTAGCGGTTCGTGGGGGGGGCGGAGGAGCGTACGTGTAGGATGCGCGGTTTGGCGGTGGATGTGCTAGAGTGTGGATTGGGTCAGTAAAGTGTTAGAGGGGTTTAGGCTTGGGCTTGTGGACTCTGGGGGGGGGGGGTCAGTGTGGGGCGAGTATTAAATGTGTGTTATAGATGTGAACGAGGGATGGAATAAAGGGCGGTGTGTAGGTGGTACGGGTGGGGAGAGATGGAGGGGGTATATTGTAGCGAGGGGGGTCTGTGAGTACTTGTGGATAGACTTTGGGTGGTTGTGATCCACGAATGGTAATTTGTTGTTATGAGGAGTGAGATGGGCGCAGTGGGAGGGGTGGAGGGACGGGGTTATGACGGAGGGGGGGAGTATGGGGCGGGGTTGGGTGGGGTACTAGTCGTGGGGTGATCGTGGAAGGAAGCGGAATGGCTGGATGGAGAAGGGGATTTAAGTGGAGAGGGGGGAGAGGTTATTCGCTGGTGTGTTTAGAGCTAAGTGTAAAGGATCGGTGGGTAGGGCGATGCGTCGGAGTACGAGGGTGGGGGGGGGGTTGTGAGTATGTGTGGATCGGATATTTATTGAGTTATGGGGGTGGGTGTTGAAGCGGTGGGGATGTTTTGGGGAGGATGGTGGATCACGAGGAGCCGGGGGGCAGAGAATACTATTAAGACATAGAGGGGGTTTGGAAAAAAAGAGCATAAGATGGGCTAATCTGAATTCGGGTTGGTGGGGGTTAGCGAGGTAGGTTAGGTAAGAACGGTCTTGTATATCTGGGGTAAGAGGGAGGGTGGAATTGCAGAGGGGTCGGGGGGGAAGGGTGGAGTGAAAGTTATGAGTGTTAGATAGGTGGATGTTGTGGATCGGATGAAGGCATAGGTGTGTGGGTGAGTGATGTCGAGCGGTGAGTGGTGGGTGGTTGGAAGATGAGGAAGTTTGTGGGGGGGGGGGATAATTGTTGGGGGCCTTGTGAGGGAAGGTTTTGAACCAAGACGGGGTTGAGCGAGGGGATGGGTCTGCATTGAGTGGGTGTTATGGGTGGGAGAGAGCAGGGGAGGTTTGTTGGTGTGATTAGTGTTATTAGGATACGTGGTTAAATTGGTCGGATGTCTGGATGTATTGCAGTGGGTGGGATGGGTGGGGGCCATCATAATGAGGGGAGTAGGGGGTTGGTGTGAGTGAGGAGTAGTTTAGTAGCGTAGGGTTGTAGTTATTAAATGGGGGGGGTGATCGCCGGTTATGGATCTTGGGGCGGGGTTGGGGGTGAGGTGTGGTGAGGGTAGCTCATCGTCATGGGGGGAGGAGGGGGGATATGGGGATCTTCGTGTGATTGGGGGCTGAGCGGATTGGGATATTAGAGAGGAAGAGGGTTTGGAGCAAGGTGGTCTCAGAATATGGAACTTCCGGAATGGAAGTGTGGGATGATTAATATAGACTTCATCACACGCTTGCCAAAATCTCGAAGGCAACATGATTCTATTTGGGTGACTGTCGACAGAATGACAAAGTCAGCCCATTTCTTTCCGGTAAAGACTACCTACTCGGCTGAGGATTATGTTAGGTTGTACCTTCAAGAAGTGGTAAGACTTCAGGGAGTTCCGATCTCCATTATTTCAAATATAGGTGCACAATTTACTGCATAATTTTGGAAATCATTCTAAAAAGATTTTGGTTCGACGATAAATTTGAGTACTGCTTCTTATCCTCAGACAGACGGACAAGCAGAGCGTACTATCCTGATCTTAGAAGATATACTGAGAGATTGTGTGATCGACTTCAAGGGAAACTGGGATGATCATATACCTCTCATTGAAATTAAGGATAACATATCCTATGAAGAAATTCCGATTAAGATAACCTATCCTATGATGAAATTTCAGTTCAGATTTTGGATTGCCAAATTCACAAGTTTAGGACTAACGAAGTTTCGTAAGTCAAGGTCCTTTGGAGGAACCAATCCGTTGAGGAAGAGACTTGGGAAGCTGAGGAGGATATGAAGAAGAGATATCCACATCAATTTGAATCCGGAGAGAATGCGAATAAAGGTATTAAATTCTCTTCTTGGTACCTTATAAGATTATTGTAAGCATGTGATTACTGGCTTTTATTGCTGAGTGTTGAAACGATGTTACTACCCTTAGCTTAGTGAAGGAGTTCTCATTCGAGGACGAATGTTTCCAAGGGGATATATTGTATCATCTCATCACTTAAAGTAACTAAGAATAAGCGAAGAAACCAAGAATAATTATTTTTGGAATTAAGTAGGGAAATCTGGAAAATTTACATCTTTCAAAAGTGAGTTTTTGTAATTTTCAAGTGTATAACTTTCCAACTTATAAGGATTTTGGATATTCTTTATATGTTTTAAATCCTTGAGAATATCTTTCGACGACCCTAGTTTGCACAAATCGATGTTGTATAGGGAGAGAATTCCTTTCGCAGTTGGGTTGTTGGACTGAGGAAAGTCTAATACAGATTTTATTAAGGGCAAAGTTTTGTTTTGACCCTACTATTTCTTAATCCGTTTTAAGGTTATAATAGGGGTAAAAACAACTCCCAAATCAATTTTTCAATTTTAAGAACGCTTAGGGTTTGACAGAAAAGGAGAAAAGAAGAGGAAGACCAAGAATCATCGAAGAATACAAATATCGTTGCGCGGATTTCGTCGAGGTAATCCCTATCAAGGTATGTGAGATCATTCGGTGTTGGTCCTTTTACCCATCCTCCAACATGATTTAACACAACAATTTAGAGTTATTGGAATGGAAATTTTGAATTTTTTGATGAAAAGTTGTGAATTCCTTGTTGATTGAAATGTAGTTGATCTGTATTAGTTTTAATTCATGTTTCCGAACTATTTTGGTCTAAACTATAGGGTAATGACTTATTTCAGATCCTAACTGTTTGATGTGGGATCCATGGGCTTTTGGAAGGTATAGAGATGAAAAATGAAGAAGAAAAGTTGGAGCCCCGTCAAACACCCCTTGGGGCGCGCTTCCTGCCAGAGCGCCTCCTGGCCAGCCCTGGCGCGCGCACCGGCCAGAGCGCCCCAGATCAGGGTCATCCCGACAGACCCTGGCACTCCACGCCTCTTAGAGCGCCATTAACCCATAGAGACCCCGTTCTTTCCTATTTCCGTACAAGTTCCTAAGTTATGTACCTATCATTTCTAGTTCATTCCAACAATCATAAGTACATCTAAATATCATGAAATCATCATAACATGATATCCTTGACCTTGACTCCATAATCGCATTCAAGGAAGTGAAGATCAAAGTTCAACATGCAGGAGTCATGTCTAAAATTTAAGAAGCAAGTCAAAGTATGTTCATGAGCATTCAAGAGTCTTACACAAAGTTTTAATTAACGTTATTTTTAAGGTTCAAGTGAGAATTGAGTTATTCTCAATGATATAAGGGGACTAAGTTTTTCCTACGATTTAAGTTTCGAATAATCAAAGAGCATAATTTTAGTTCATTTCTCAATGTTTTAAGGGAACTAAGTGGTCCCTCAGAGCTAAAACTAAAATTTTTTTCAACTTTAAGGAATGAAGGAGATAGACTTCCACACAGCCTATGCTGCTTTAAGGAAGAAAGAGGAACTAAACGATTTCCTTTCCATGGGAGATTTTTAAAGCTAAATTTTGAGCACTATCTCAATCACTAGATCCGTTGTTTAAAACATAAGAGCAGTATATATATATATAATATATATATCTATATATTAGAAGTATTATTAGCATCGATGTGGGGATGCGAGTTCATTTAACTCAAGTCTCTAGTTAAACCATATAGCCACTGGGTAGAAATAGGGTCCATTTTACTTTTTAGCGAACGCTCTTCATAGTTTCTAAGGGGATCCATTAGGTAGTTCATGTCCTCTACTTTGCAAGGTTAGGATGGTCGGGAAGCATGGGCCGAGTAACACTGTATCATAACTTATGCTCTTAAGTGATTGTTTTTTGTTAGAGAAGCTCCCATAGAAGTATTGTATTTTCATATACATCAGTTGTTTGTAGTTTTACATATATATAAAATATTATTTGTGTACTTGTACATATTCGGAGTTTATAACATGATTTAAGTCAACATTTCATTATATTGAGTTTACTTTTAAATTGTGTATATTGAATAAGAGTAGTAAATCATGAGTTGAGCAGAGCCAAGGT